>PVIY010034123.1:0-27435 GCA_004026745.1 Myrmecophaga tridactyla
AAGAAGCAATATGGGGAGTCTTTTGAGTTTAAGGTATCTTAGAGAGGCTAGTGGGACGTGCCTGAAACTGTAGAGCTGTATTCCAGCAGTCATGTTTCTTGAAGATGATTGTATAATGATACAGCTTTTGCAATGTGACTGTGATTGTGAAAACCTTGTGTCTGGTGCTCCTTTTATCTACAGTATGAACAGATGAGTAAAAAATATGGATTAAAAATAAATAAATAAGAGGGGGAACAAATGTTAAAATAAATTGACTAGATTGAAATACTAGTAATCAATGAAAGGGAGTGGTAAGGGGTATATGAAAAAAATAGGGGGAACAAAGGTTAAAATATATTGGGAAGATGGAAGTACTAGTGGTCAATGAGAGCGAGGTGTAAGGGGTATGGTATATATCAGTTTTTTCTTTTCTCTTTTTATTTCTTTTTCTGGAGTGATGCAAATGTTCTAAAAAATGATCATGGTAATGAATATACTACTATGTGATGATACTGTGGGCAATTGATTGTATACCATATATGGAATGTTTGTATATTAAGAATGTTTGTGTTTGTATGTTGTTTTGGTTTGTCAATGAAAAATAAAAATAAGAAAAAAAAAAGAATATGGGGAGTTACAAATGGCTGCAAATGTCTTAAATTGTTCCTCTTCTGGCAACAACAGAAATACCTCCCTAATCATTCCTGATTTGGCTGATCTTCTAATCACACCTGAGAAAGAATCATAGTTGCTTTTATCATCTTTTTAATTTAAATTTTAAGTAGCACATTTCAATCAATCAAAAATGTGTGTCTTCTTTTCCTTAAGTTCACAAATTACCAGAAATTCTTTCAGAAATTCCACAAGCTAATCTAAATGAATAATAAGTAACTCAAGCTCAAATATGCTGACATTAAACATATTTGCTCTTTTCTCTTTCACCACTACCAAAATTTATTGAGCTTGTGCTAAGCTTATTGTGCTAAGTAC
The DNA here is from genome assembly GCA_004026745.1 of Myrmecophaga tridactyla. Taxonomy (NCBI): domain Eukaryota; kingdom Metazoa; phylum Chordata; class Mammalia; order Pilosa; family Myrmecophagidae; genus Myrmecophaga; species Myrmecophaga tridactyla. Next base: position 973 of record PVIY010034123.1, read on the forward strand.
TTCATATACTATATCACTTGATCCTCACCACAACCAAATATGATAAGAGCTATTATTATCTTCATTTTACAGACACAAAAAGTGAAGATTAAGAGAGAAATAACTTGCCTAAAATTATATGGTTATATGGTAGGAAAATAGTTTCCTACCTATGCTGGTTTGAAACTGTTCTGTGCCCCCAAAAAAACATGTTCTTCCTATTCAATCTTGTAGGGGCAGATCTATTGTTGGGTGGGGCCTTTTAATTAGGTTGTTTCCACGAAAATGTGACCCTGCCCATTCAAGGTGGGTCTTAATTCACTTGCTGGAGTCCTTTAAGGGAGAGACATGTTGGAGAGAGCTCAGAGCTGAGAGAAACTGAGAAAGAAAGAAAACACAGAGACATTTTGCATTGAAGAACCAGCAAACATCAACATGTGCCTTCCCATGTAACAGAAGAACACTGGATGCCAGCAGCCCCCCCAAGTAGGTATCCTCTTTTTGTGCCTTAATTTGGACATTTTCACAGCCTTAGAATTGTAACTTGCAACTCAATAAATCCTGTTTGTGAAAGCCAATCCATTTAGAATATATTGCATTCCAGCAGCTTTAACAAATCAAAACACCAGTTCAGCATCATCATCTGCTCAGTTGAGCAATCTAGAAACCTAGTTCTATCTCCTCCTAACCATCTCCTTCATTTAATCAGTCATAGAGACTTGCCACCCATCACATTTTTCTGGAATTCATCATTTTCTTTCCTTTCATCATCACTGTCAAGATTAAACTCTCACCATCTTTTGACCTAAGAGTAAAAATGATCTCCTAATTGATTTTTCTATTTTTTGTCTCCCTACTCTAACTCTCCAGCAGTCTGATATTTCCTTCTTTCTTTCCTTTTATCTTTCCTTCCTATCCTCCTTCCAAATGTCACCTGTTCTGTAAAGCTCCCCTACATACTTTTGCTTTCTCACCACTGCTCAATATTAATTATTTGCTTCACTTCTGTACCAAATTAACTTATAAGTTCCAATAGTATAAAACTCATTCTACTGAAGCATAGATAGCTAGGTGTTTCTCTTGAGTCTACTGCCAGACTCTTAACTTCTTGTGAACAAAACCTTGTCTCACATTCTCTTCCTTCCTCCCTCCCTCCTTCCCTTCCTTCCTTCCATATTTATTGATGACCTTATGGTTGAAACTTATTTATTTTTTAATAATAACAATTATAGCTACCTTTTATTGATAATGTATTCAATAATCTTATGAAGTAGATATTGTTACCTTTATTGACATTGAGGAAACTGAAAATTAGAGAAGTAAAGACACCACTCTGAGACAAAGAGCTTGATTTTATGCCTGGAACCATGGTTTGGTTTCTGTAACACTGGAACCTAAAAGTTTAGTTGAACTCAAAGTCAGATGGCCAAAAAACACTTTAGTGAACGTGTCTCTCTAAAACCTGTCTCCATTATTTCAAAGAGCTCCAAACAATGGAAACAGTATAGCAGTGACTGAAGAACCTGGGTTTTAAAGTCAGACAAATATAAGAATTGCAGTCCCTGCTGTGCCACTAATAAGCTACATGATCTCAAATAAATTGTTTATTTCTTTAAACCTCAATTTAAAATTTGCAAAATGAAGATATTATTAGTATGCTTTTAGAGGGTTGCTATATTGCTAAATTTAAAAATTCACATGAAATGCTTTGTAAGCCACATGGTTTAAAATGAGCACCCAATAAATATTAATTATTATTATAATGAGTACATAATTATATAATAACAGCAAATAATAAGTTATTCAGTGTGGAATTATAAATATTCTAGTTATAATTTTTAATGTCAATATTCTATCCAGTATACTTATTTTTGTTATTGAAACTGTTACTATTATTTTGATGGGAAGGCAAGAGGAAGTACAGCAGTGGACAGTATATAAAGAGAAGGGTCAATTAATGAGTTCCTGAAGGTTCCACCAAAATAGCTATAAAATGTGATTCTTAAGATAAAATATCTACTAACTCCTTCTGCCATAAAACACTATCATTGGCATGAAGTGGATTATTTAAAATGTTTTATAGTTTATCCTTCCTTCATAAAATTGCTGTGCCAAGAAGAATAAGTAAAAATAAAAGTAATTACTTAAGACAATAGGCTAAAAATAATAGAAAACATTGCTTACACCCTAACTTAACCATCTCAACTCCACAGTTAAAATAAAGAGTAAAAAGTTATTTAAGACAGCCAACCCTGGGGACCGTCCCATTGAAGGAAAAACAAAATCCTCACATATCTCAGAATCTGAAGAAGGAATTTCTGGAACTTAGAGATGGTTTGGGGTAGAGGGTCAATTAACCATCACTCCCTAAGCCTGCCTGCCATGTGGTTTTCATTTGTTAGAAGCAAAGTGGCCTATTGCCCAGAAACTGGCATCTTGTGCAGTGAGTCTAGAGCACATGCGTGGCCCTTATTCCTTTCTTTCCATCAGGTATGCCTGACTCTTCACTTATGGTCAATTTCCCAATGAGTAAATAAGTTCTGCTTCTTGACACACATTCCACAAGCCAGCCAGATACTAGGAGACAAAAAAGTCCATTGTGACCAAAACAAATTTTGGAAAGCCAATAAGCCACAAAAGAGTGGACATTGTGGGGAGTAGTAATGGAGGTTGGCCAGAGAGTGAATGCAAGCATTACTCAATCTTCTACTTCTATAAACAGCTTTTAGGTGGAAGCATTGGAGTGTGGGCCATTTCAATAATTCCCAAGAAAATATATTGGTCCTTTTGTGGGTTTATAGTCTAGGACTTTATTTTGCTGTATCATCTGTGTATGTTTTTTTTTTATGTTGTATTTCTTTTGGTTAATCATCCTTTCTCCTGGGAGGCAAGACATCCTGCAATAACAAACAGTGTCTGTGGTAAGTCCCTAAAATTCCGGGGCAACAGATTGCAAAGCCTGCTGTCCATTCCAAATACGTGTGCATTGTTTCTCCCTTATGCTGGTAGTGGTCATGTCTCCAACTCTGTCTTCCATATGTATCAGTTTCCTCTGATCTCCAATCACCAATCGCTTCTTTCAAAGATGTTTTACCACCCACATCAAATGTGTTTTCCAAATGAAAGCCACAAACCTGGTTGACATGTAGAAATTATTGATGTTTCAATATAAAAGCTGCTTTTGTTTCTTGCCAATTTCCCTAAGTCCAGGTCTTTACAAGTTTTTAAAAAATATATTTTAAATTATGAAGTAGTTTGAATTCAAAGAAAGATATAGAAAATAATATAAATATTTGAATGTTGTGAATCATGTTGGAAATACTAGTCAGATTTTATTAGAGATATTTCTTAATTAATATAAATTCACTATGAGAATACTGAGACCAAGAAATTAATTAAGAGGAGAGCTCTGACCCTCCTATTCTCCCCACAACAAAATGAAATTAATTAATTGATTTCTGGACTTACTCAAAGGATAGACCCTTGAAGAAAGTCCTATGATACCTACAGGGACCAGGCAAATAAAATAGAGTAGAGAGGTTGAATGTGAGGAGTAGAAAGGATCCTAGTATCGTTTATCCTAGTTTGCCTGGGCCTGTTCTAATTTATGCCTGTTATTTTGGCATAGTTAATGATACTGTCCCCATCATTCTCAAAGTATATATATTTTAAATTTTTTATTGAGAAAGTGTTACCCATATACAGTCCACCCATAGTATACAATCAATGGCTCATAATATCATCACATAGCTGTGTAGTCACCACCATGATTATTTTTAGAACATCTGCAAAACTCCAGAAACAGAAATAAAAGACAAAAACTCATACATCCCATACCCCTGACCCCTCTCTCTCTCATTGACCATTAGTATTTCTACCTACCCAATTTTTTTACCCTTCAATCCCCCTGTTATTTATCTATTTTTAGCCTTATTTTTTTACTCATCTGTCCATTCCCTGGATAAAAGGAGCAGCAGACACAGGGTTTTCACAATCATTTGATCACATTGTAAAAGGTTTATAGTTAAACAATCATCTTCAAGTATCAAGGCTACTAGAACACAATTCAACAGTTTCAGATACTTCTCTCTAGTCACTTCAAAATACCATGAACTAAAAAGGGATATCTATATAAAGCATAAAAATAACCTCCAGGATAACCTCTCTATTCTGAAATCTCTCAGCCAATGAAACTTTATTTTGTTTCATTTCTCTCTTTCACCTTTTGATCAAGAAGGCTTTCTCAATCCCATGATGCTGGGTCCCAGCTCATATCAGGAGTCCTGCCCAACACTGTCAGGGAGATATTTACCCCCTGGGAGTCATATCCCATGTAGGGAAGAGGGCAGTGAGATCACTTGCCAAGTTGGCTTAGAGAGAGAAGCCACATCTAAGTAACAAGAAGTTCTCTGGGGGTGAACCACAGGCATAATTATCAGTAGGCTTCACTTCTCCTTTGCAAGAATAAGTTTCATAGGGGTGAACCCAAGATCAGGGACTCAACTATTCAATTAGTTGTTCCAACTGCTTGCAAGAATATCAGGAATTCTCCAGATGTGAAAACTGAATATTTCTTTTTTTCTCTCCAGTTGTATATGGTTTTGACTATAAATTGTTTGGTTATCCTAACTGAAATACTGGAAGGCACCTGCTCTACCTAAAGAAGGCTTCTTCTACTTGGCCCCAGCCAATTGTTATCATGTAGAAATGGAAGAACTAAATTGGATTTTAGGTCAAATCTTTCAATATGTAATGTTAGCTCAATCATCTTTTTCTCTTACTTTTCATTAATTTTGCAAGACAAACAAAGCTTATCTGACTGACAGATTTGTCTACGGGTTAGCAAATTGCATGTTCTTTTACCCTAGAACTAGTACTAGTTTGGGGCTTCTATACTACAATTTTCCCTCCTACTGCTATCAGTTGAAATGTCTGGCTCCACTTAGGATGTCCATGTATAAAAGCTCTGGTTCCAGGCTGAACAGGTCCTATGTGAAAGCTTCTAAAAGAAACCTCCGTCATTAGGTAAGAAATTTGACCAGGAGACTAGAAACAGAGTGAGTGACAAACTCAGGCTTAATGAACTGATATACTAACATCTAATCTACATTTATGCCATTTTCCATCATTCAAGATAACATTCACTGAGCACCTATTATGTGCTAGGCGTTGATCCAAGCATTTATCCTAACTTATTATGTTGCTTGTCATCACAACAATGAAGTGGCATTTGCATCTTTATTACTATTTTAAAATACTGAGATAGAGGCCCAGAAAGTAGGGTGATTTGACCAATGTCACATAGCAATGAGTAAGGGAACCAGAATTGGCACATGTGGCTTCCTAGGTCCAAATTCTATGCTCTAATCACAGAGCTACACCATAACCTTTGCCGAGCAAACATGAGCTGATTTTAGAGAACGTAGCTTTTCTTCTTATACAAATATGTTATCCCAAACCATTCAATTTCTATTTGATGAAAATATCTATAAAAGTTAAGCAAAACAACCAATAAGTGATAGTGTGGTGGTTTGAAAGCATTATGTACCCCAGAAAAGCCATGTTTTAATCATGATTCAATCCTGTGAGGGCAACCATTTCTTTTCATCTAATTCACTACTGTAGGTTGGAACCTTTTGATGTTATTATCTTTATGCAGATAAGACACACCCAATTATGGATGTAATCTTTTCATTAGGTGGACATGTGAAATCCACCCATTCTAGGTAGGTCTTGATTAAATTACTAGAGTCTTTAAAAGGAGAAACATTTTGGAGAAATGACAAAAGCCTCAGGAGCTGACAGAAACTTCACAGCAGAGCTGACACAGATGTGAACACATGGAGAAAGAGACATGGGTGTTTGGAGATGTTTGAAGTCCATCTCATGTGTCATGAGATGTTAAGCAAGCCAGAACCTGGAGAGAGCCAAGAGAAGCCAAGAAATGAAAGCCAACCCCAGAGAAGCAAATTGAGGAAGTCCACAGGAACAGAGGCTGAAAGCAACGGAGCCCAGGAGCAAGGGACTAGCAGATGCCAGCCACATGACTACCCAGCTGACAGAGGTGTTCCTGACTCATCGACCTTTCTTGAGTGAAGGTAACCTCTTGTTGGGAGCCTGAATATGAACACTTTCATTCCTTAGAACTGTAAACTTGTAACTTACTAAACTCCCCTTTTTAAAAGCTGTTCCATTTCTGCAATGTCATATTCTGGCAGCTTCCAAGAATAATGCAGATAGTTACCATGGATGCTAGTTAGCAATGTCAGGGTAGCTTGATATTCTAGAAAAAGTAGTCTCTTCACTAAAATCTAAAATTGCTGTCTACACGATAGAACAACTAGGTAATATTGGTAATGGCCTTATGTCAGTTTCCTTAGAAGCAGAGCCTGAGATGGGGATTCTTAGACTAGTGATTTATTGAGTGATACAATGGGAGCACAAGGAAAGCCAGGCAATCATGGGCTTTCTCCTTCTGATAACAAGTTCTGGAACTTGGATTGCATCACAGAGGCTGTCCTGACTAGAGGCAAGAGGCCGGGTTTTTAAAATGCTGTCTCATCAGTCTGTGGCTACAGTTTTCTCAGCCATGTTCTCATGAGGTGGCTTCCATTCACCAAGTCCTTCAGAGAAGAGTACAAGTGTGAGTCTTATCAGCCATTGCAAGCAACAGCCAGGTACGTGGGATCTAGGAAGGGTGGGGGAGTAGGCAGGAAGGAAGTTGGGGGTGCCTGCTACCAGCAGCATCTGCTACAACAATCATGTTCTGGCAGAGATGAATTGCTCTTTTATTTATAGTAATTTTACTTTGTGATATTTTAAATTGAGGGGAGAATTGCTATTTGTTTCATCTGTAAGTTTGTATTTTCTTTTTTAATGGTGTATTTCAAAGTTTGCTGAATTTTTATAGTCTTTTATGGCCTCCAGTGGCCAAAACCTCTCCTTTCTCTAACCATTTTAGTCCAGGAAAATACATTACAGCTAATCAAAGGGCAAAATGAACTCACAGGCTATGATTCCATTCTTTTAAACAATATTTATGGCAAGACGATTATAGTACAACAAAACAATTCAGACTGTCCCTTAGGATTATTATATATGGCTATGTCATATTACTCAAGTGAAAAAAATTACTAATGTCAAATACAGAGAAAATTATGATTCATTTCTTTTAATAAGAATATCCTTTGAGGGAGAAAAGTTTATTTTAAAATGATCCCATGAAAATATTATATGCATATGATATTAATCAATGACTAAAAATAATATTAACAGAACTGTTATAGAACCTTTAGTATATGTAAGGCACTTTGTTAAATGCTTCACATATGTTATCTTAAATACATATTAAATTATAACAATCAAGCGCATGTTAGTCCCATGTAAGCTTTTAAAATTCATGTTACAGAAAAACAAAAGAAAAAATAAAAAAGTAAAAAAGTAAAAAATTCATGTTACATCTTATGCATATTTTCCTCAATAAAAGCAATATCTGATAAGAAGCAGATAGTCAATACATGTTTTTTGCTATACTGACAAGATACCAAAAAAAATGAGCTAGCCTAATTTGCTCCTTAATATTTGATTTCTTCAGCTTGCACCGACTGTCTTGCTTACAATAAATCTATGAACTGGAGACCATTGTGACTGTGAAGATTTGGAAGCCACTGTTGAGATCTAACAGTTTATATTTGGTAACACAGAAAAAATGGATTCTGTTCACAAAGAGTTTATGGAGAGAACCTCTCATTAGGAGAGGTGCTTTTTTTCATAATCCACCAAAGTGAGGAGAATTTTTCCTTTTAGAAAAAATTTTGAGAAGAATTCATTTGGGGATGCAAAATTCTAACTTGAGGTCTTTCCTTGATTAAGTGAAGTATGTATATTTTTCTATTCTAGTCAGAAATGCTCAAGGATTCAGAGATACAATGTACATTAAAAATGTCTTGAAGTGTAATCTTACAAGTCAGGATGGAATTTGCTAAGGCTAATAATTAGGTATTCTAAAAGATTTTTATATTCAGCTTGCAAAAGACTAAGAAAGTATAAATTTGTCTTAATGAAACTCTAGTCTGAAGTTTCTTATTCACCAAATGGACCAGCATAAATCAAAGGTGGCTTTATATAGTCTCAGCGTTATATTTTGAAATATTTCTTGTGAAGTTTATGAATGAGAATAAGGGTCCATATCATGACTCATGTGTGCTTTACATGTCTTTCAACTATGTAACCCCCACTCTAATACAACTGGTAAATAAGAAAGCATCCAAAAAGCAGATATGCCCATTGAATATCATGGCTTTGTTAGCCAGTTTGAAACTGTTGTGTACACTAGAAAAGCCATGTTCTTTAATCCTGATTCGATATTGTTGGGTGGGATCATTTTTATGAAGTTATTTCCATGGTAATGTGACCCACCGAATTGTGGGTGGGACTTTTGATTAGGTGGTTTCCACAGATATGTGTCTCCATCCAATTAATGTGGAATCCTTTAAGATGGAGCCATTTTGGAAGAAGTTTCAGAGACTATAGAGACAGACGTTTGTAAATGCAAAAATTCCAGCAGATGCCAGGAACTGAGAGAGTGGTCAGAAGCTAGACAGTAGCTTCAGAGCTGACAGAAATGCAGACATTTGAAGATGCTTGGAGTTCTGACAGAGAAAACAGATACATAGACATGGACGTTTCGATATGCAGAGCCCAGCAGACATCGCCATGTGCATTCCTATGAGATGCTAAGCAGGCCAGAACCCAGAGTTGTGTCCCAGAGGAGCTAAGTGAAGGCCCACAGACACTTTGCTAGGAAACCACTGGCATCAGAAGTTGGAAGCAACAGAAATGGGAACAAGAACCAGCAGATGCCAGACATGTGCAAAGCTTTCCAACTAACAGAGGCATTCCAGATCCACTGAGCTCTCCTGTGTGGAAAACAGATGGATCTTGGAGGATGACAGTCAATTATTATAAACTTAACAAGTTGGTGACTCCAATTGCAGCTGTTTGAGCAAATTAACACATTCCCTGGTACCTGATATGCAGCTATTGATATGTCAGATGCTTTTTTCTCTATATCTGTTAGTAAGGACCACCAGAAATAGTTTGCATTCAGCTGGCAAGGCCAGTAGTATACCTTCACTGTCCTACCTCAGGGGTATATTAACTCTCCAGTCCTATGTCATAATCTTGTCTGAGGGGTCCTGGATCATATCTCCCTCCCACAAGACATCACACTGGTACATTATATTGATTATGTCATGTTTATTGGATCCAATGAGCAAGATGTAACAACTACTCTAGATTTATTGGTAAGGCATTTGCATATCAGGGGATGGGATATAAATCCAACAAAAATCAACAGGGGCCTTTCACATCAGTGAAATTTCTAGGTGTCCAGTGTTGTGGGGCATGTCAAGATATCCCTTCTAAGGTGAAGGATAGGCTGTTGCATCTGGCCCCTCCAAAACCAAAAAAAAGAGGCACAGTGCCTAGTTAAACTCTTTGGGATTTTGGTGACAACATATTCCTCATTTGGGTGTGTTACTCTGGCCCATTTACTAAGTGACCAGAAAAGCTCCTGGTTTTAAGTGAGGACCAGAACAAGAAGAGGCTCCTGGTTCAGACTGCTATGCAAGCTACTATGCCTCTTGGGCCACATGATTCAACAGATTCAATGGTTCTAGAAGTGTCAGTGGCAAATAGAAATGTTGTCTGGAACCTTTGGCAGACCTCTTTAGGAGAATCACAACACAGGCCCTTAGTATTTTGAAGTAAAGCCTTACCATCCTCTGCAAAGAACTACTCTCCTTTTGAGAAACAGCTTTTGGCTTGCTACTGGGCCTTAGTAGAGATTGTATGCTGAACCATGGGCCACCAAGTTACCATTAGACCTGAGTTGCCTATCATGAGCTGGGTGTTGTCTGACCCATCAAATCATAAAGTTGGGCATGCAGAGCAGTACTCGATCATAAAATGGAAATCGTATATAAGAGATAGGGCTTAAGCAGGTCCTGAAGGCACAAATAAATTACATGAAGAAGTGGCCTAAATGCCTATGGCCCCCACTCCTTCTATTTCCCAGTCCAGAGCTATAGACTCTTGTGGAGTTCTTTATAGTCAGTTGGCTGAGGAAGAGAAAACTCGGCCTGGTTTACAGATGGTTCTGCATGATATGCAGGTGTAATTGAAAGTGGACAGCTGCAGCACTAAAGCCCCTTTCTGAGATGTCCTTGAGGAACAGTGGTGAGGAGAAATCCTCCCAGCGGACAGTACTTCAAGCTTTGCATCTGGTTGTTCATTTTGCTTCGAAGGAGAATTGGCCAGAGGTGTATTTGTGTACTGACTCATGGGCTATTGCCTAATGGTTTGGCTGGATGGTCAAGGATTTAGAATGAGCATAATAGGAAAATTGGTAACAGGACATCTGGGGAAGAGGTATATGGGTAGACATTTCTGAGTGTGCAAGAAACAAAAATATTTGTGTCCTATATGAATGCTCTCCAGAGGGTGACTTCAGCAGAGGAAGGTTTTAATAATCAAGTGATTAAGATGACACATTTTGTGGGTACAAGTCATCCCCTTTCTCCAGCCACTCCTGCCATTGCCCAAGGGGGCTCATGAACAAAGTGGGCATCGTGGTAGGTATGGCAGTTATATATGGACTAGCAACATGGACTTCCACTTACCAAGTCTGACCTGGCTACAGCCACTGCTGAGTGCCCAATCTGCCAATAGGAGAGACGCACACTCAGTTCCTGATAAGGCACCATTCCCTGAGGTGATCAGCCTGCTAAATGGTGGAAGGATTTCTCTTTACCACTGTTCCTCAAGGACATCCTAAACTGAAGTGCTTGCTGAGGATAAAGGGAAAGTGGAATGGGTAGTAGAAGAAGGTAGTGATAAATATGAACTATGAATGCATGACTAGATACAGAAACAAGGACTGTGATGGTATGAATATTTCCTCCTTGTTTTGTTATGAGTATGTTTGTATTTGTACATAAAGCAAATTTCTTGTCTTCTTCTTATCACATGACATAAGCTCTATTATTCATGTTATTGTATTTAAGTTATAGGATATCAAGTTTAAGAGTGAATGTCACCTAAAGACTTGCACACTATTCTAGAGAGATTTAGTGTGCTTCTGGTTGTACACAAGACAGTTGAGTATTGTTAGGCACAATACATGTCTATTATAGTACTCTATTTAGAATCAAGTATAGTTGAAATTGATGTGCCAAGCTGACAAGTGGTGGACTGTGATGGTTGGATTCAGGTGTCAACTTGGCCAGGTGATGGTACCCAGTTGTCTGGTCAGGCAAGAACTGGCCTAACTGTTACTGCAAGGATATTTTGTGGTTGGTTGATAAAACAAAGGACTACTTTATTAAATCATCAGTCAGTTGATTGCATCTGTGACTGATTACATGTATGATCAACTAAGGATGTGTCTTCTACAAATGAGAGAATCCAGTCACTTGGGTTTGATCCAATCAGTTGAAGATTTTAAGGGAGAAGAGAATTTTCATAGTTTCTTCAGCCTGCGAGCCTCTCCTATGGAGTTCATCAAGACCCTTCATTGGAGTTGGCAGCCTGGCAGCCTGTCCTATGGATTTTGGACTCTTGCATCCCCAAGGTTGCATGAGGTACTTTTATGAATCTCATATTTACAGATAACTCCTGTTGCATTCAAACGCTGACTATATAGTATGTGTCCATGAATATTTTTCATCTTTTTCTTTAAATCATGGCCCCTTCATATAAAAATATATATTTATATGTATTTAAATACATATGTATTATATGAAGTGGACATTATTTAAACACATACAATTTATTTATTTTATATGTATATGTAATCTCCACCCCTTCACTATGCTAAAACTCTGATATAAGGATAAATATCCTTCTATTGCCATGTCTGTTCCTCCCAGAATCAATATCATCTGCATATCCACTACCAGAACAGAAGTTTCTGTGGTGCTGTAATTACTATCTTTCACATATTTTTTAAAGTATGTTTTCCCTTTTTCAAATTTAAAAGCATAGCATTAAGTTTTTCAAACTACATATGCTATCATTTCAGAAATACTAAAATGTGCAAACCCTGTTGAGAAAAACTGCTTCAAATTTTGAGATGAAAAACAGTGTTTAAAAATCATATCTACTTATTGATTAAAAGTAAATAAACATAAATATGCAATTTTTCAGAGTCTAGGCATCTCCTTAGCTAAGATTCATTGATGGTCTTTCTGATAATAGCAAGGATGATGAACAGAACTCCTCTTTTATCTTCCCGAGGGTGTCCGACTTTAGTTCATCCTCAATCTCAATTTTAATTTTGTAAAAAAAATCTGAAAGTTTAACTTCTGAAAGGGTGAATCAAAATGTGGCCTTATAAAAATAGTTGGGTCCAAAAGATCTCTGCAGCAAAATTGGCTTTGTCAGAATGATCATATTAAAATGACCTTGTCAAAAGGCCATGTACCCTAGAATAAAGAGCTGTGGTTCTGGAGCCAAATCAGCTTCTATATCATACTAACCTAACTGAGCTGTATGTATGTGTGTGTGTGTGTGTGTGTGTGTGTGTGTCTATGAGGGTGTGTTTTTTTTGAAGACTAATGATAATATGCAGAGTGTCTCATGTGCAGTATAAAATAGGACTTCAGTGGTTGGTAACAATTGTAATTATGAATATTACTCTAAGAGCAAAACTGTCAGGCAATAGAATTCCATAAATAAGCCAAATATTCATTGGCCTAAGTTTCCTTTGATCACACTGTACATTTGACCTGGAATGCTCCTTTCCCCCCTCTTTTCTCCCCACCACAACATGATAGTTACCCAAAGTTTTGGATATAGTTTAGACTTTTATTCTTCCAGGAAGTCTGCCCTGAGTGCCCAAGACCAAATGAGGTTTCCCTTTTATAACTCTTATTTCATACTTTGTGTTATTGCAAATAACACAAATACCAAAATATTACAAAAATACAACTTATTTTCACTTGTATTGGAAATATCTGTCAGCCTTTGAAGGGTTAGGAATACGTTTTGCTTGGTCTTGTATCCTCGGAGTCTAGTAAGGTACTTAAAATATTATGAGTACCAAAAATGATTTTTGGAATGAATGCTGATAGGTAATTGTTATGTAAAATGTTATGCTGAAAATATAACCAGTGAGAGAATTATTCAGATTACTATAGAATCTGCTTCTCATGGGATTCTTTTCCATTTCCTATATAACTTAAAATTTCTGAAACTTGTTTTTGTTCTTGGCCAGCATCTTCCCAATTGGGCATACCCCAATTAACTCAGGCTATCTGACCTTATCTGTCTTCACAAAACATCTTCTGGATCATGGACCAAACCCAACACCTGCTTGTGACACTTCTGGAAAATAATGCTATATAAATCTTAACTTCCAATCTGCTCAACCCTATCTAGTACTAATTGACAGAGATACTATCTATTTATTTGTTCCCCCTAAATTCTTTCCAATTGTGCTTCTAATTACTAAACTTTTTTCTCCTGGCCCTTGATAGATAGCCCTCAATAACCCTGAATCTATTTTACAGCTCTAGTGCTCTTTCTTTTGGTCTAACCCACATAGTTCTCAGTCAAGTTTGTCTTGATTTCCCTCTCATGTTCTTGTGCTTGTTATACACACTCCACAAAATTCTAATGCATTCTTTCTTCTCATTGACTCCTTATCCTCAATGAAATACCTCTGTTGAAAATGCTACTTTTTCTTTGGGATTTGCATCATTAAGTCTTCCTCATAGGAATCTCCTTCTTACACAAATTGTTTGAAAGCTCAGTAATTAAACACCAAATTGATGGTGTGGTATAAGGTTTGCAAAGGACCACAAGACTTCCTCCCATACTTGTGGGCATGTGACCTTGCAATGTGTTGTAGTCACTTCTCTCAGACCTTAAATTCAGCTGGACTATAACTTCATTTAACAAATGAATGTTGCAGAATTGAGACAGAGAACTTCTGAGCGTAGACTCCAAAAGACCTTGCAGTTTCTGCCACACCCACTTGGAACACTGCCCTCAATCAGCCATGTGAATAAGCCTAATATAGCCTAGTGGAGGTTAAAAGGTTTCATAGAGCAAGAACTCTCCCAGACAAAGGCCTCTAGACAACCACGTGACAACTAACACAACACGCAAAAAACATAAGTGAAGCCACCTTATACCATCCAATACCAATTGAGTGGCCAGATGACAGCAATTATATGATATGAATAACCCCAAATGCCCAGCTAAAACCAGTCTAAGTTGTTCATTCATAGAATCATGGCAAAATAAAACCAATGTTTTAAGCCAGTAAATACTGGGATGGTTTGTTATGCAGCACATAGATAATAGACACACATAGTTTTCCAAAGAGGCTCAGCTTATGTGTTTGTTTTAAAACAAATCCTGCAATACAGTATTTTTTTTTTGATCCTATGGTGTTATTCAATTGCTCTTTCTCATATATACATCTAATATTTGTGGAATGTCTTAAAGTTCAGAAGAACAATTTTTAGATCTATTCCTTTGATCCTGACATCTACTCTGTAGGAAGTAGGAAGAGGAGATGATATAATCATAATCATTATATGGATGAGGAAACTGAACTCATAGAGAACACCTAAATTACCCAAGGACATGTGGAAGCAGAGGTTAATGCCAGGATCAGAACCCAGTACTGTTCATTCCGTCCTGTTTTCTCTGCCTGGATGGCATATCATTTCTCATATTGGCAGGACTGGATTAAATCTAGGTCTAAAATCTAGGATTAAAACATTCTCTTTTCACCATTGCCCTTTCTTTTTCATTTCATAGCCACACATCTTAAGATATATTTGGCTCTGAAGTTTCTGGTCCATTTTCAATCAAATTATATTTAGCAATAATTCTTTGATGTTCAACAATCCCTTTGAACCATTTTATAAGCCATTTATACCTTTTATCTCTTAATCATCCAGTGACATCTTGCCAAGGCTACTCAAAATTATATTTCACACTTCTTTTTATTAGGTTCAAAATGCAGCATATTTCTAATCTGGGTTTATTGTTGCTTCCTTTACAGAAGGAATTGCTTGGTTATATCCTTTTCACACTGGTTTTCCCCCCAAAAAGGAAATACACCTCATACAAACTTAATCACTTTCATGATATTATAGTTCAAAATAGACCTTTTTGGGGGAACGGGGGCATTTTGGATTCTAATAAAGTGGTCACATAACCTATGAGGATAGTAATTATTTGCAAACACCAATTATAAGAAAGATACATTAAGAATGAAATCTCATTGGTCCAGCAATACAATATTCTTTATAAAACTTACTACTCTAAAAAAAATTACCATGCTTAATTTATAAGCAATAGATACTTAAAAGTCCATTGAAATGAAAGAGGATGTTTCTTTCATCTATCCAAAATTAGACAGTAACTAACACTTATTTAACATTGACTATGTGTCTGGCATGGCTCTTCTTACATGTTATGTGATTTCTCACAAAAATCCACTGAAAAGGCAGTTACAGATGAAGAAATGGAGACTCAGAAATGCAAATGGTTGAGTCCATACTCTGTCTAATAGCAAAGATAGGTATGAAAACAGCTTGTGTGAACTTGTGGAGGTCAATGAAACACTGGATCCTGTGTTCCTTATATATAAAAGACTGTATCAATTTCAACACACTATGTAAAATAAATCACATGAAAGCAAATCTTAATATGCTATCCATACAGTTGTTGTTTTAGTTTCCTAGGCTGCTGAAAGCAGATACCATGAAATGGGTTGGCTTAAACAATGGGACTTTATTAGCCCACAGCTTTCTGTCTGAGAAAATGGTCAAATCAAGGCATCATTGAGGTGATGCTTTCTTCCCAAAGACCAAGTGCCTATGCTCCTTGACACCTTTGCCATAAGGCAAGACACATGGCAGCATCTGCTGGTTTCTCCCTTCTCTTCCGGGTTTCGTTGCTTTCATCTTCTGGCTTGAATATATATATATATGGCCTTCTTTCCATATATATTCATTCTGTTTATAAAGGACTCCAATAATGGGATTAAGAATTGTCCTGAATGAGGTGGGTCACACCTTAACTGAAGGAGTCTCATCCAATGGTCCTACTTACGGGTTTAAATCCACAGGAATGGGTTATATTTAAGAACTTTTTGTTTTTGTGGCTTATAGGGCTTCAAACCACCATGGTCATCATTAGGTTTTTCCAAAGAGACCATTAATCAAAACTATTTGTAATGTGCTTTGGTGTAAAACACAAAACATATGCACAATTGCATATGGGTGCAGTTGTGGGTATGTTGCATGTGAGTGTGTTAAACACTGAGAAATGACAAAAATTGGTATCAATTAGTGGGATATACAATGAAATGTCATATTGCAAGGCCAGGGGAAGCTGCTCAGCTCTCTTCATGGTGGTTTCTCCTTGCAGTCCCACTGCATATTGGGGAAGAATGCCACAATATCATGCAGCGTAAATGATTCCTATGCTGAGGAATCTTGTCTTAATTTCTATTAGGAAGCAAGGAGCCAATTAAATACTGTGATTTAAAGAGCTTCACTTATTCCTGATTGAAATATACAACATGAGGAGAAATTATGTCTTTAATATATAATATTTTGAAATGTTGATTAGAATTGGTAGATAATAATTACTAATAATAGAAGTGTTAATTCACTTGTACCTTACCAAAAAACTCTATGAAATAGGTGTTATTTGTATATATCTGTATTTTACCGCTGTGAAAATTGAGACAAAAAGACATTAAATAATGTATCTGCAAAGCAATTAAGTGACAGAGTCAAACCTAGGCAATCTGGCACCAGAAATTTCATTCTTATCTTCTCTGTTTGTCATCCCCAGGCTGTTGTAAGGACAAGTAAGATATTATACATAAGTGATTTTGTGGATTATAATGTATAATACCATTTGTTTTGGTAAAAAGTGAAAGAGTTATCAAAGACTCTAAAGACATAAGCACATATTTGCAAACAATGTATGTTACTTGACATGGAATTACATGTTCATTCAATGTTCAAATTCCACTGAATTAAAAAAAAATACGTTGAGAACTAACAAAGGAAAACAGAAGGAACAAAGGAACACTGTCTTTTAAAATAAATTGAGGCATGGTTGTCTTCTCTTCCTTTCCTTCCTACCTCCTCCAAGTATTTATTAGATGCTTAGTAGAAGTACATTTACAGGATTAATTGTAGGGCTAATTAAGGTTTTACTTTGAAGGCCATACTTAAGCATCTACCTGGGAATAATTTCTCTTTTTCATCATTTATTTTAAGTACTTTTTCCTTAGGTGTCCTCTTTATATGAGTACTTTTTCAGGTTGGCAGACCATCCATCCCCATGAAAAGGCCATTCCACCAGCAACAGTCTGGATGAAATAGCCTTTGGATTTACTGATTTGCAAATGAGATGGAAACAAATACCAGAGAGTCACTTCTAAAACTTTATGGTCCAATAAAACTGTGCATTTCAGAGGGATAAGACATTTGAATATTCACCTTAACTGTGGGCTTGCAATGTAATATAGTGGAAGAAAGTTGAGCTTTTAAAATGAGCAAATCTGGTATCTTGATTCCATGGCTAGCCATCTATGTGAACTCAGGCAGACAATCCAACGGTCAACTTCATTTACTTCATCAACAAAATGGAATTAATGAAAACATATCTTGGAAGTTTATAGAGAGAACTGATATATAATGTTTCAAATAAGTGTTCTTTTACATTGCAGATGCTCAATAATTTTTAGTTTCCTTTCCCTCTCCTATTGGTCGCCTTCTCCTTCTCTCTCCTTTCCTTCATCTCTTGATTAGTTGTCAGTGAGAACAAACATACATAAGGGTGTCTAGTTTTAAGATGGTGCCATATGGCATCTTTCATATAATACTTTAAAAAAAGATTATCTGTGTTACTTTCAATAAATGTCTTGAAAGAACTAAGCTGACTTTTTCTGTTATTCTGTGGGTCTTTATTTTCATAAAAATTATCGGGATTCATAAATAAGATACAAAATGAGCACTTTTATAATTTTCAAGAATTGCAGAATTGTAGAATTTGGAAGGACTTTTAAGAGTGAAGAGATGAGCATTTATTCAAACAATCAAAAAGTTGTGAGTGCCTACCATGTGCTAAGACAGGGAGGCTCTGTCCTTGTGAAGTTTGAATTCCAGTGGGGAAGGCATATAATGTCGAATTTTACTTGACTGTTATGTGCAAGAAAAGGCTGGTATAAATTGGGTGATGAAGGAAGACTTATCCAAGAAGTTTTCATTTAAGCAGAAATTTAGCCATGTGGGAGAAGCAATCTCATGAAAGACTGGAAGAAGAATCACAGAGAGAGAAAACAACAAATGTAAAGCTACTGGGAAGGAATACTCTTGACCAGTTTGAGAAACAGCAAGAAGATAAGTCAGGAACAGAAAAGAAGAAAGTGGTAAGATGCAGTCAGAAGGGAAAGTGGTATCAGATTGAGCAGGGTTTTGTAGGCCCTGGTAAATAGTTTGATGGAAAGCTTTTGGAAGATTTTGAGCAGGAGACTGATAGATTTCATTTATATATTTAGAATCTAACTCGCTTCTGTGGAAGAGTTAAAATTTAATTCTGAAAAATAGATAGTCAGTGGGCAACAACAGAGAGAGGAAGCCAGTTCAAAGGTATTGCTGTATTAAGAAATGAACAGGATTAGAGTGTGGCAATGGAGATGAGGAAAAAAAATCAGAATTAGATAAAGCCCATAGGACTTGATTATGGATTGCAATGGGGGAGCGAGGGAACTTGAGAAAGCAATTGTGACTCTTAAAATAGGGACTATGTGAATGAGACTTTGGGTAGCCATTGCTGTCATTTACTGGTATGTGAAAGATTTAGGGCAAAGAAAGTTTTGGAAGGCTTTAGGAATTTAGTTTTAGCCTTGGTAAGGTGGAGATGACAGGTGTTCAACAAAAGATGTCAAACAGTCATTCAAGCACATGACTCTTGAGTTCAAAGAGATAGTCAAGGTTGGCAATATAAAGTTGGTTCATCAGAAGCATGCAGATGATGTTCAATGCTATGGGCCTGGACCAGTTCACCCAAGGAAGGAGTGTAGCTAGAGGAGGGGATAAGACCACAGATGGGACACTATACCATCTATCAATTGCCAGAGGAGGATTCAACAGGGAAGTCTGAGATGGCATAGCTATTGAATTCTTGAGATTGGAGGAAAAACAACCAGGCCAATCAGTCATAATTCAGAGATATATCAACTCCTAAAATGCTGAATACAATCTCAGCTGAATGCCAACTTATCAATCTTGAAGGTCGATATTGTGATAAAACCAATGCTGACATTTTTATGATTGTGCCAGGTTGAAACAGTATGTCTCTGATGAATATGATTTCATTCCAAAAGCCTGGCAGAAAGCCTGGGATTCTGAAAAGAACTGGTAGGGGGAAAGCAGGTGGAAGAAAGGAAGGGAGAGGTCAAAGAGTGATGCTTTGAAGACCTTGCCTCAGGTATTTCCTTTCTCAAAGACACTAATTTTCAGAGGGGAAATCAAAGCAGGGAAAAATATCACATAACTTCCTTTTTCTCTCAGTTGCATTTTGAAAACCTCTGATACTCTTGCCAGTAGTTTCTTCCTGCCACTTCTCAAATTGTCTGTCTGTCTTCATCTTGGCTTAAGTCCCAAGCCAAAATGTGGGAGACTAAACTTTAGGCAGCAATACAGGTCCTGATTTGACCTCTTAAGTAGATTGAACTTAGAAAATATATAATTATCCTACCAAAGTTAAACAGACCCCATTACTCAAATGACTGATCTCCTAAGATGATTTCTCCTATTGTGTAACCACTACCCATGAAAGAACAAAGATGAGTCAATTCTCTCATTATATCCATGTCTCATTGTTCAGTCCTGCCTCAATACCTTTGGTTGCATTGTCCAATAGCTATATCAGTGTCCTGAGCTTTCCCTCCTTGCCTTTGTACATCCATCATTATTCATCCTCAAAACCCAGGTCACGTAAATGTAGAATGGTATCTTGATTTGGATCCTGGAACACAAGAAGGGACATTAGTGGGAAAGCTGGAGAAGTCACAACAAAGTAATGTACCAATGTTGGCTTCTTAGTTTTGACAAATACACCACAGTAATGTAACGTGATAGAATTAGAGGAAACTGTGTTAAGGATATACTATAGCCCTCTGAATTATCTTTGCAACTTTTATGTAAAATTAGAATTATTCCAAAATATAAAGTAACTTTTTTAAATGCAAGTCCTGCTGTCCTTTCTTTAAGACTTCCTTGCTTGTAACAACTCATTTTCCCCTCCATCTCTTTCACAGTAATGTTGACTTCTGGAACATTGCTTAATTATCTTCTTGTACTTTAATTTTTTCACCTGTAAAATGATGGAGATTCACGCATATCATTATGAAGAGATGGTCCAGGCCAAGGAATTATAGTATGCATGTGTGGTGTGGGTATGTTTATGTAGTCATGGGAAGCCTAAGGAGCTGGTAAATAACAGAACTGGGATTTGCACCCAGGTTTTCTAGTTTAAAGGTCCCTGCTCTTAACCATTAAACTATGCTGCCAGTGGAAATATGTATTACTGTACCTATCTATATTATATGCATAGAACATGACTAGAAAAATATATCAAACAAGAGCTGTATGAGTTATAAGATTGTGAGTGTTATGGTTTAGATGGTGTCCCCAGAAAAGATATGTTGAAGTCTTAACCTCAAAGTATGACTTTGTTTGGAAATAGGGTCATTGCAAATGGAATGAGGTAAGTTAAAATGAGGTCATATTGGAGTACGGTGGGACTTTATCCCAATATCTGGTGTTTTTAAAGAGGGGGAGAGGAGACAAAGACAGACACAGGCGAGAATTTTATATGAAGAGTGGAAGAATTTTGAGGTGCTTAATAGGAAAATCTTAGATTGTCCTGAAGAGACTGTTGGGTGAAATATAGAAATTAAATGTGCTCCTGATGAGGCCTTAGTGGCAATGCTGAATGTGCTATTAGAAACTGGAGGAAAGGCAATCTTTGTTAAAAAGTGGAAGAGAATTTGGTAGAATTGTGTTCTGATATTGGGGGAAGGCAGAACTTGTAAGAGATGAACTTAGAAATTTCACTGAGGAGATCTCCAAGTAGAGTATGGAAGTGCAACCTAGTTTCTCCTTGCTGGCTGTAGTGAAATGCAAAAGGAAAGAAATAAATTGAGGAATTAACTGCTAAGCAAAAAGAAACCAACACTTGATGATTTGGAAAAATTGTCAGCCTATCCAGACAGCATGCTCTGGAATCATGCCAATATGTGGCTGAAAAAATTGTTTGCTAAAGAGATTATTAGGCTTGTCACTCGTGGATACAATCAACCATTTCAGTAGATGCCAAGAATAGAAATGCAGTTTATCTAAGAAATATCTGTGGAGGACCTTCTTATCTGATGACTTGAACGCTCTTGGAGTCTATGTGGGAACAATGTGTGTAAGAATTTTACACCAGTAGAAACATTGGCAGCCTGCACAAAGAGGGATAAATGGGATTAAATGAAAAAAGATTGCCTCCAAAGGCAGATTCATGGATGCAGTGGTCTGGGCAAAGGGACTTACCTACACAGGCCAAAAGGGCCACAGAGGACAGAGCATTAAGCTAGGGAGGATTACTCCTGGGCCTTGAAATCTAATGGAACTTGTGTTCTTTCCAATTTATACATTTTGGAATGGGAATGTCTATCCTATGTCTATTCTCTCACTGTATTTTGGAAGCAGGTAACTTGTTTCATAGTTTCACAAGTCAACAGATGGAGAGAAATTTTGCTCCAGGGTTGCTCATAATGCTAGTCTTATCCATACCCAGTTTTGATGATGTAGAAGAGATTTTGGACTTAGAGTTGATAACACAATGGATTATGACTTTTAGAGATGTTGGGGTGGGGTTAATGTATTTTTCCCTTGGTAAGGATATAAATATTTATGGGCCAGAGGGCAGATCATATAGTTTTAAGTGTTTCCTCCAAAAGATATGGTGATGTTCTAAGCCCCCTACCTCAGAGTATGACATAATTTTGAAATAAGAGTCATTGCAAATAGAATTAGTTAAATTAAAGTGAGGTATACTGGACTAGAGTGGACCCTTAATACAATATTACTGGAATCCTTATAAGAAGAGTAAATTTGCACACAGACACAGGCAGAATGACAGTGGGGAATGCCATGCAATGACTGAGGCAAAGAATGAATGAATTGCCTGCAAGTTGCTGCCAGAAGCTAGGAGAGAGGTATGGAACAGATTCTTCATTACAGATGTCGGAAGACCATGGTCCTGCCAACTTCTTGATTTCAGACGTATAATCTCCAGAACAATGAGAAAATAAACATCTGGTGTTTTAAACCCTACAGATTGTGGTATTTTATTGTGGTATTCCTAGAAAACTAAGACTATGGGTAGTTTTATTATTTTCTTTTTCTTTTCCATTATTTTATAAATGTTTGATGACAAATATGTATTCCTTGTGATGGCATACAAGGTTGGGGTTAGGGAAATGCTACTTGAATATTGGAAATCAGAAGTAAATACAATATTTTCCAAAAGTTTTTTCTGACCTGTGGGCAAGGCAAAATTTAAGGGCCATTAAAAAATAAAAGGATGATTTTGTTTTTGTTCTATACCAACCTGATTATTTAAATTAGAAAAGAATAAAAATAAATTAGCCTATAAAAGTTATTATTATTCATATGGTAGTGACTTTCATATCTATTTTGAAATATAACTTCTTTGAAAAAATGTTTTACTCGGTGCCCATGTGTTCTAGTTTGCTAGCTGCCAGAGTGCAATATACCAGGAATAGAAAGGCTTTTAAAAGAGGAAATTTATTAAGTTTGCAAGTTTACAGTTCTAAGCCTGGGAAAATGTCCAAATTAAAGCAAGGCTATAGAAATGTCCAAACTAAGGCATTCAGGAAAAGACATCTTTGTTCAAGAAGGCCAATGACATTCCGGGTTTCTCTCTCAACTGAAAAGATGCATGGTGAACATGGTTATGTCTGCTAGTTTTCTCTTTGGGCTTCTTGTTTCATGACGTTCCCCCAGGGGTGTTTTCTTTCTTCATCTCCAAAGGTCTCTGGCTACATGGGCTCATGATTCTCATGGCTCTGAAGCTTTTTCCAAAATGTCTCCTCTTTAAAGGAGTCCAGTAAACTACTAGAGACCTACCTGAAATGGATGCAGTCACAGCTCCCTCTAATCAAAGGTTAATACCCGCAAATTGGGTGTGCCACATCTCGGTGGAAATAATCTAATCAAGTTTCCAACCTACAGTGCTGAAGAGGGATTAAAAGAAATGGCTGCCTCCATAAAATGGATCAGGATTAAAACTTGGCTTTTCCAATGCACATAATCCTTTCAAACCAGCACACCATGATTTTCTGATGTCCTTTAGAAGTTTTTATCTGGGTAATTTGGCTTTGCCAATGTTATTTCCTCCACTTACATTTCAAGTAACAGGGTTGCCTTCTACTCAAGAAAAATGAAGTTTTCTTTCCTCAAGTTTCCCAATTGTTAAAGCACCTGGTCCACAATGAACTAGTAATATGAAATAGTTGGTGTGGTAGATTGAACGATTTATACCAAAAAAAAGCATGCTCTTCATTTTAATTCAAGTTCTTGTAGATGTGAATTCATTAGTAAATAGAAATTTTGAAGATGTTACTATTAAGTTGTTGCCAAGTTGAATCAAGGTGGGTCTTAATCTGTATGACTGGAGGCTTTATAAAGACATAGTATAAACTTGAGTAAAGAAAACTTCAAATAAAAAAATATTTGAAAAATAAAGCAGACTTAGTCACAGCTTTATTTGCAGTAGCCTGGAACTTGAAACAACCTAATGTCCAAAATAGTAGAATGGGTAAATGCATTGTGATATATTTATATATTATACAATAATGAAAGAAAAAATCCAAACACCTGGTAAGAAAAGAATAAATGAATCTCACAGACAAAAAGTTGAGTAAAATCAATGACACAAATGTATATGCCTCTTTTTAAATTTTTTGCACAGGCAGGCAAGGAGAATCAAACCCGGTCTGTGGCATGAACTCTGTCACTGTGTATATGCCATTTTTATGTAGTTTAAAAACAAGCAAAGAATATTTATGATAGAATAATAATTCTTGAAGGAATAATAAAGCAGCCATTCGTGTTGATGGAAGTGTTCTATAATTTCCTCAAGGTTTTATATATACAGTTATACATATATAACCTTATATATAGTTACGTATACATAAAGTTATACATACGGTTAAGTATTATTTTCCCTTTCTTCATCTTTCCTACTTATTTTGAATTAGTTTATCTTGCTATTGTTTGTATCTTTCTGAGCTATCTGAAAGGATTAAGAAATCCTATTGTTCCCAGGATCAACTTGGGTAAACCTATCAGAAGAGAGGACTCATTTGCCCCTATACAAATTATTCGCAGTCATGTGCAATGGGCTTCATTTAATCAGGGCTTAAAACCACAGTACAGCAAAAGCCAAGTTAATTTTTAAAAGTAAATTCAGGTTTCTGGTTGACCAAGATAGCAATGAAAGGTGCTCCAGGATGCTGTTCCCCTGCAGACTTTAAACAACTAGCAAAAAATTGGCAGACTCACGCTGCCTGTTCGAAGCTATTATATATCCCAGAAAAGCCATGTCTTTTAATTCTCATTCAATATTACTGGGTTGGATATTTCTGATTATTTCTTTAGAGATGTGACCCACCCAATTGGGGGTGGTAACTTTTGATTAGATGCTTTCCATGGAGATGTGTCTCTACCCAATCAAAGAGGGGTTGCTTACTGGAGCTCTTTAAAAGGGAACGATTTTGGGTAAAAGCTTTAGAACCACCAGAGCCAAAGGAGCCCAAACAGCAAGACTGTTGGAGGTGGAGAAAGAAAATGACTGTGGGGAAGCCATTGAAAAAGCTTCTAGAGAAGGCTAGCAGACATCACCATGTGCCTTTCCAGCTGAGAGAGAAACCCTGAACGTCATTGGCCTTCTCGAACACAGGTATCTTTCCCTACATGCCTTAATTTGGATATTTTTGTAGCCTTGTCTTAATTTGGACATTTTCATGGCCTTAGAACTGTAAACTTGCAACTTAAATTCTTCTTTATAAAGCTATTCCATTTCTGACATACATCATTCTGGCAGCTTTTACAAATTAAAACCCCATCTTCTGCAAAATTCCAGAAAACAGTTAAAAGGTTGCAAAAACTGAGAAATTGCAAAATCTCTTTTACTTATAAGGGAGAGTTTAGGACTAGATAAACAAAAGCTGAAAGTTTGTCACCACTAGAGCTCCCCTATAAACAATGACAAAGAGGGTTCTTCAGAGTAAAAGAAAAGGACACTAGACAATGGATCAAAGCAGCATAAAAAATAAAGACTTTCAGTAAAGGTAACCATATGGATAATTACAAATGCCAGAAATGTTGTATTGTATATTTTGATATATAACTCCATTCTTACTTCTTACAGGTGCTAAAATGCAAATGCATAGAAGGCAATGACGAATATATGGTTATAGATGTAAAATACATAAAGATATAGTTTGTAACAAGTAAAATAAAGATGAGAGGGCTGAGAAGTATAGATACAGTGCATGTGTAAGCTATTGAAATTGTTTGTATAAAATCCAAAGTGATTGCTACATATATATTAGGATATCAAATTTTAGCCCCTTAGTAACCACAAAACAATATGCAAAATATATCCAAAAACTGAGAAGGGACTTAATATGGTATAAAACAAAAAATCAAGTAAATATAAAAGTAAGTATTAATGGAAGAATTGAGGGACAAAAAAGGTAAAGAACTTACAAAGACCAAATAGAAAAATGGCATAAGAAAGTCATGCATTAGTAGTAGTTATTTTAAAAGTAAATGGATTAAACTCTCCATTCAAAATACAGAGATTGACAGAATGGATAAAAAAGGATACCTCAACTATAAGTTATTTATAAGAACCTCACCTTAAGTTAAAAGATATAAGTAGGTTGAAAGTAAAAGGATGAAAAAATATATACCATGTGTTCTAGTTTGCTAGCTGCCGGAATGCAACACACCAGAGACGGATTGGCTTTTAATAAAAGGGGATTATTTTGTTGGCTCTTCAGAGGAAAGGCAGCTAACTTTCCACTGAGGCTCTTTCTTACGTGGAAGGCACAGGATTGTCTCTGCTGGTCTTCTCTCCAGGCCCCTGGGTTCCAACACCTTTCCCCGGGGTGACTTCTTTCTCCATCTCCAAAGGCCTGGGCTAAGCTGCAAGTGCTGAGATGAGGAATGCCGAGCTGCTTAGGCTGTGCTGCCTTGCGCTCTCTCATTTAAGCACCAGCCAATTAAGCCAAACGTCACTCATTGCAGCAGACACGCCTCCTAGCTGACTGCAGATGTAATTGGCAACAGATGAGGT
>PVIY010034124.1:0-27389 GCA_004026745.1 Myrmecophaga tridactyla
GTCTTCTGTGATTTCTTTTAACAATTTCTTGTAGTTTTCTTTGTATAGGTCTTTTGTATCTTTAGTTAAATTTATTCCTAAATATTTTATTCTTTTGGTTGCAATTGTAAATGGAATTTTTTTCTTGATTTCACCCTCAGATTGTTCATTACTAGTGTTTAGAAACACTACAGATTTTTGAGTGTTGATCATGTAGCCTGTCACTTTGCTGTACTCATTTATTAGCTCTAGTAGTTTTTTTTTTTTGCTTGGGCAGCCATTGGGAATTGAACCTGGGTCTGCGGCATAGCAGACAAGAACTCTGCCACTGAGCCACCATGGCCTGCCCAGCTCTTGTAGTTTTGCTGTGGAGTTTTCAGGGTTTTTGACATATAGCATCCTATCACCTGCAAACAGTGAGAGTTTTACTTCTTCCTTTCCAATTTTGATGCCTTGTATTTCTTTTTCTTGTCTAATTGCTCTGGCTAGAACTCCCAACACAATGTCAAATAACACTGGTGATAGTGGACATTCTTGTCTTGTTCCTGATCTTAAAGGGATAGTTTTCAGTTTTTCCCCATTGAAGATGTTAGTTGTGGGTTTTTCATATATTCCCTTTATCGTTTTGAGGAAGTTCCCTTCTATTCCTATCCTTTGAAGTGTTTTCAACAGGAAAGAATGTTGAATTTTTTCAAATGCCTTTTCTGCATCAATTGAGATGATCACGTGGTTTTTCTGCTTTGATTTGTTGATATGGTGTATTACATTAATTGATTTTCTTATGTTGAACCATCCTTGCATACCTGGGATGAATCCTACTTGGTCATGGTGTATAATTCTTTTAATGTGCTGCTGGATTCTACTTGCAAGAATTTTGTTGAGGATTTTTGCATCTATATTCATTAGAGAGATTGGTCTGTAGTTTTCTTTTTTTGTAATATCTTTGTAGGCCTTTGGTATGAGGGTGATGTTGTCTTCATAGATGAGTTAAGTAGTTTTCCCATCTCTTCCATTTTTTTGAAGAGTTTGAGCAGGATTGGTACTAATTCTTTCTGGAATGTTTGGTAGAATTCACATGTGATGCCATCTGGTCTTGGACTTTTCTGTTTTGGGAGCTTAATGACTGATTCGGTTTCTTTACTGGTGATTCGTTTGTTGAGGTCATCTATTTCTTCTCAAGTCAATATTGGTTGTTCGTCCTATTCTAGGAAGTTGTCCATTTCATCTACATTTTCGAATTTATTAGCATACAGTTGTTCATAGTAGCCTCTCATTACTTCCTTTATTTCTGTGGGGTCAGTGGTTATGTCTCCTCTTCCAAATTTCTGATTTTGTTTATTTGCATCCTCTCTCTTCTTCCTTCTGTCAGCCTCACGAAGTGTCCATCAATCTTGTTGATTTTCTCATAGAACCAACTTCTGGTTTTGTTGATTTTCTCAATTGTTTTCATGCTCTCAATTTTATTTATTTCTGCTCTAACCTTCATTATTTCTTTCCTTTCACTTGCTTTGGGGTTAGTTTGCTGTTCTTTCTCTAGTTCTTCCAATTGAACAGTTAATTCCTCTATTTTTGCCCTTTCTTCTTTTTTTGATATAGGCATTTAGGGCAATAAATTTCCCTCTTAGCACTGCCTTTGCTGCAGCCCATAAATTTTGAAATGTTGTGTTTTCATTTTCATTTCCCTTGAGACATTTACTGATTTTTCTTGTAATTTAATCCTCGATCCACTGGTTGTTAAAGAGTGTGTTGTTGAGCCTCCACATATTTGTAAATTTTCTGGAACTCTACCTATTATTGATTTCCAACTTCATTCCTTTATGATCTGAGAAAGTGTTTTGTATGATTTCAATCTTTTTAAATTTAATGAGACTTGCTTTGTGACCCAGCATATGGTCTATCCTTGAGAATGATCCATGAGCACTTGAGAAAAAGGTGTATCCTGCTGTTGTGGGGTCTAATGTTCTATAAATGTCTGTTAGTCTAGCTCATTTATTGTATTATTCAAATTCTCTGTTTCTTTATTGCTCCTCTGTCTAGATGTTCTGCCATTGATGAGAGTGGGGAATTGAAGTCTCCAGCTATTATGGTTGACATGTCTGTTTCTCTTTTCAGTGTTTGCCTCATGTATTTTGGAGCATTCTGGCTCTGTGCATAAATATTTATGATTGGTATGTCTTCTTGCTGAATTGTTCCTTTTATTAATACATAGTGTCCTTCTTTGTCTCTTTTAACTAATCTATTTTAGTTAAAAAATTTAACTTTGTTTTTTACCTTTGTCTCTTTTAACAAATGTTTTTCATTTGAAGTGTAAGTTGTTGGATATTAGTGTAGCTACTCCTGCTCTTTTCTGCATGGAATATCTTTGCCCAACTTTTCACTTTCAACCTATGTTTATCCTTGCATCTAACGTGTTTCCTATAGACAGCATATAGATGGGTCCTGTTTTTTAATCCATTCTGCCAGTCTGTGCCTTTTGATTGGGGAGTTTAATCCATTACCATTTTGTGTTATTACTGTAAGGGTAGTATTTTCTTCTACCATTTTGCCTTTTGGATTTTATATGTCATATCTAATTTTTCTTCTTTTACCTTTACTGATAGTCTTCATTTCTACACTCTTCTCTATGCTTCTGTCTCCTGTCTTTTCATATCTGCCTCTAATGCTCCCTTTAGTATTTCTTGCAGAGCAGGTCGCTTGGTCACAAATTTTCTCAGTGTTTTTTTATCTGAAAATGTTTTAATTTCTCCCGCATTTTTGAAGGACAATTTTGCTGGATATAGAATTCTTGGTTGGCAGTTTTTCTCTCTTTTACTAATTTAAATATATCATCCCACTCTCTTCTTGCCTCCATGGTTTCTGCTGAGAATCTACACATAATCTTATTGGGCTTCCCTTATTTGTGATAGATTGCTTTTCTCTTGCTGCTTTCAATATTCTCTCTTTCTTTTTGACATCTGACATTCTGATTAGTAAGTGTCTTGGAGTACGTCTATTTGGATCTATTCTGTTGGGGTACGCTGCATTCTTGGAGCTGTAATTTTAAGTCTTTCCTAAGAGTTGGGAAATTTTCAGTGATAATTTCCTCCACTAGTTTTTCTCCTTCTTTTCCCTTCTCTTCTCCTTCTGGGACACCCACAACACATATATTCATGCACTTCATGTTGTCATTCAATTCCCTGAGTCCCTGCTCATATTTTTCCATTCTTTTCCCTATATTTTCTTTTGCTTGTCAGATTTCAGATGTTCCATCCTCCAGTTCACTGATCCCATCTTCTGCCTCTTTAAATCTGACATTGTAGGTTTCCATTTTTTAAAAATCTCTTCTACTGTGTCTTTCATTCCCCAAAGTTCTGTGGTTTGTTTTTTCAGACTTTCAATTTCTTCTTTGTATTCATTCCTTGCCTTCTTTATATCCTCCCTCTATTCATTGATTTGTTTTTGATGAGGTTTTCCATGTCTGTTCGAACATTCTGAATTCATTGTTTCAACTCCTGTATCTCATTTGAATCGTTGGTTTGTTCCTTTAACTGGGCCATATCTTAAAGTTTCCTAGTGTGATTCATTATTTTTTTGCTTGTGTCTAGGCATTTAATTACCTTAATTCATTTATTCTGGAGTTTGTTTTCACTTCTTCTAGCTAGGATTTTCTTGCTGGATGACTTTGTTGTCTATCTGTTCTCTGACATTCAGTTCAGCTAATTCTGGACCATTAGTTTAGGTTTTGTTTAACAGAGCAGAATTTTTCAGTTCTTATTTTCTTGTTTCTTGCCCTGCCTGTATGGGCCTTTCCCCCCACCCTTTGGAGGGTCTACTTAGGTATTATAGACCTCAGCCAGATTTTCCCAGACCAAACTGGCCTCCTGTCAGGAGGAAAGAGTCACCTGTATCAGTTTTCCCTGAGGGTGAGACCCAGCAGGTTGAAAGACTTTCTTGTGAAGCCTCTGGACTCTGTGTTTTTCCTATCCTGTGCAGTATGTGGCACTTGTCTGCCTGCAGTTCCCACCAGCATAAGATGATGCTGTACCTTTAACTCCACAGAATTTCCCTGCTGGGGGTGTGGTGGAGACAGAGGAGAGGTTGTAGGCTGGCTTTAATCACTTCCCTTTTCCAGACCCTGGGGTCTGAATTCCTTGAGGGAGGGAATCCACCTGAGCTGGGCTCCACCCCTCTCCTGGGGAAGGCCCAGGCTCCAGATAAGCTCTCAAACAAGCTTGTTTTTGCCTATGCCTTGGGCAGTTGCAGCCTGAGAAGCCGTGCCACTGTATTCAAAGGCAGTCAGGCCCTTGTAGAAACACAGCCACAAAAAGAAAGAGAATAATCCTTCTCAGAGCAGGACCCTGTTCATCAGGTTTGCCAATCAAGAGCATAAGTTGGTATGTTGCTTTGTGTACCTTCAGATCCTATGTGCCCCATCCTTTCCTTCAGAGCTCAGGCCCTTTCCAGTATTATGTGCTTTCTGATGCAAAAAACCTCTGTTTCTTTTTCCATCATACCTGCCCCCTTGGTGCCGGGGCAAAAATCAGCAACCTCTGCTTTGACCAGGTTTAGCTGAGTTGGGGGCCTATTTTTAGTACTCAGAATTTGTGAATTAATTCCACATTGAAGCTTAGTTGTGTTCAGCCTCTGCTGCTGGTAAAGTCTCTTTCCTTTCCCTTCTGGGAAACAGCCTGTGGGGGAGGAGTGCTGGCCACCACAGCTTGGGGAACTCATGGTTCTGGGGGGCTCGCAGCTGGTCCAGCTGGTCAAGACTGGGGTACGCTGTGTGTCCTGTCACTGATGTGGCCCCAGCAATCGTTCTGTACTGTTCTTGGCTATTTAGTAGCTGTTCTGGAGGACAACTTCAATCCCACACCTCGCTAAGCCACCATATTGGCACTCTCTCCTCAATAGAAACCTTTAATTTTTAATAAAAATATAATTCATGAAAGATGACAGTTTTGTTTCCACATTTCCTTCCTTAGACTTATTAAATTTGTTTCTTATTGTCTACTGTAGAATTCAGTATTAGTTGAATAGAAATTATGTTAGTAGGCATCCTTGTCTCATTTCTGATTCCAAAGAGAATCTTTTCCTTATTTTACTGCCAAATTTGATTTATTCTGTAGTTATTTTTAAAAAGGTTTTCTTTATTAGATTAAGGAATTACCTTACAGTTTCTAAACTGGCAAGATTTCATCTTTGTTTTTAAAAATCATGAACAGATATTGTACTTTATCAATGTATATTTGACATTGGTGAGGAAAATTATATATTTTAATATTCTGTTATTAAAATAGCTTTCCATTTCTGAAATAAGCCCAAGGTGATGTTGGTATAGGATCTTTTTAATTTACTGTTTATTTTTCTTTGAAGCTATTTCTTTAGGATTTGTTTTAGTCCCCAAATTTAACCTCTAAAATTCTTAACTTTTATCCTGCAAATATTTTTTGAGATTTGATATGTAGCATTTGAAATAGCATGTCCATATAAATATTATTCACAGCATGATTGTGTAGTGTCCTATTATTGCATTTATTTTTTCTATATATTTTTTTCACCTTCAGAGTTAATGAAAGTTAATTTATCGTTTGCTTTTTTTCAGTTTACTTATCATTAATTCGTACTTTGGCTTTCTTTAAGAAATGTAAATATTTTCTCAGTATTAAAATAATATATCAATTTCATTATCTTCTTCCAAACATTCCAGTGGACCTTTCTTTGTTCTATTCAGTCTGGACCGGCAGTCTCTAGACCTATTTCATGGCTCTATCCCGGAACCACTAATAAGCATTATCTTAAATGTCTCTTTATTTTATGTTATGTTGAAAATGCTTGTTTCTTGGATTCATAATTTATTCATTTATGGCAAGACCCTTCTTTTAATATGCTTGTGAGGTGCATTTTAAAAAGAAGATACATTTCTGAAATGTTTTTAGATTATTCGTACACTTGGTGGATAAATATGTTGGCCAGAGATATATGGAGTGGAAATTATTTACCCAGAGAATTAAAAAAATTTTTTTTTATTTTAACTTTTTTTATTGTATAGTATTGCATATATATGAAGCGATGAAATAAAAAGCAATTGTTTTCAAAGCACTCTTCAACAAGTAGTTACAGGACAGATTCCAGAGTTTGTCATGGGCTACCATATGATCCTTATCTTTCTCTTTCTAGCTGCTCCAGAATATAGGAGGCTAGAGAGCTTAAATTTTTTTTTATCATCACAATTGACTTTTTTCCTCTTTTTTTGTGAAAAAATAGTATATATACAAAAAAGCAATAAATTTCAAAGCACAGCACCACAATTAGTTGTAGAACATATTTCAGACTTTGACATGGGTTACAATTCCATAATTACAGGGTTTTACTTCTAGCTGTTCTAAAATACTGGAGACTAAAAGAGATATCAGTTTAATGTTTCAGCATTCATATTCATCTGTTAAATCCAATCTTCTCTGTATAACTCCCCCATCACCTTTGATCTTTCCATCCCTCTCTTTTTTAAAACTTTTATTAATAAAACCAATCAACATATAATATGAACATTCTTTTTTTCATCACATAGTTGTATATTCATCATCATGATCATTTCTTAGAACATTTGCATCAATTCAGGAAAAGAAATAAAAAGACAAAGAAAAAAATTCATACATACCATACCCCCTCCCCTCCCCATCACATATCACCAGCATCTCGATCTACCAAATTTATTTTAACATTTGTTCCCCCTATTTATTTAATTATTTTTAATCCATATATTTTACTCATCTGTCCATAAGGTAGATAAAAGAAGCACCAGACACAAGGTTTTCACAATCACACAGTCACATTGCGAAAAGCTATAGCATTATACAATCATCTTCAAGAAACATGGCTACTAGATCACAGCTCTCATATTTTCAGGCAGTTCTCTCCAGCCTCTCTGTTAAGCCTTCACTAAAAAAGGTGATATCTATTTAATGTTCAAGAATAACCTCCAGGATAACCTCTCGACTCTATTTGGAATTTCTCAGCCATTGACACTTTATTTTGTCTCATTTCTCTCTTCCCCTTTCAATCAAGAAGGCTTTCTTAATCCCTTGGTGCTGAGTCTCAGCTCATTCTAGGATTTTTGTCCTACATTGCCAGGAAGGTCCACACCCCTGGGAATCATCTCCCACATAGACAGGAGGAGGACAGTGAATTTGCCTTTCGTGTTGGCTGACAGAGAGGCCACATCTGAGCAACAAAGGAAGTTCTCTTGGGGGTGACTCTTAGGTCTAATTTTAAGTAGGCTTAGCCTATCCTTTGCAGGGTTAAGTTTCATATGAACAAACCTCAGGATTGGGGGCTCAGCCTATTGCTTCTGTTGTCCCCACTGCTTGTGAGAATATCAATAATTCTCCACTTGGGGAAGTTGAATTTCCCCCCTTTCTCACCATTCCCCCAAGGGGACTTTACCCAGAGAATTTTGATGGCATTTTCCCAGTGATATTCCATCTTTGAATTTAGATGATGGCATTTTTTAAAACTTTTTTTATTGTATAGTATAACATATATACAAAGTAAAGAAATAAAAAAGCAATAGTTTTCAAAGCACTCTTTAACAAGTGGTTACAGGACAGATCTCAGAGTTTCTCATGGACTACCATATGATCCTCTCATATTTTTCCTTCTAGTTGCTCTAGAATATAGAAGGCTAGAGGGCTTAAATACTTTTTTATAACCACAATCATTTTTTTCCCCTTCTCTTTTTGTGAAAAGTAACATATATACAAAAAAGCTATAAATTTCAAAGCAGAGAACGACAATTAGTTGTAGAACATATATCAGATTTTGACATGGGTTACAATCTCACAATTTTAGGTCTTTACTTCTAGCTGCTGTAATATACTGGAGACTAAAAGAGATATCAACTTAATGATTCATCATTCATATTCATTTGTTAAGTCCTATCTTCTACGTATAATTCCACCATCATCTTTGATCTTTCTATACCTTTCTTTAGGGGTGTTTGGGCTATGGCAGTTCTTGATTTTTGATATTGGAAGGGTCTGTCACTAATATGGGGTAGGGAGATGAAGCTATCTGATGTTCTGGAGAGGCTGGGCTAGGTTTCAGGACTTATCTGGACCAGGGACACATCGGGAGGTTGTAGGTTCCTGGAAAGTTACTCTAGTACATGGAACCCTTGTGGAATCTTATAAATTGCCCTAGGTGTTCTTTAGGGTTGGCTGGAATGGTCCTGGTTGGGGTTTGGCAGGTTATGATAGGTAGCAAGGTCTAACTGAAGCTTGAGTAAGAGCAACCTCCAGAGTAGCTTCTCGACTCTATTTGAACTCTGCCACTGATACTTTATTAGTTACACTTCTTTTCCCCATTTGGTCAGGATGGAATTGTTGATCCCATGGTGCTAGGTTTGGATTCATCCCATTCACCCCTGTATGTCATGTCCCATGTAGGGGGGAGGGAAATGATTTCACTTGCAGAGTTGGGCTTAGAGAGACCGAGGCCATATCTGAGCAACAACAGAGGTCCTATAGAAATAACTCTTAGACAGGTAGTCTAAGCTTCTCTGCAACCTACGTAAGCTTCACAAGAGTAAGCCTCACAATCGAGGCCATGGCCTATTGATTTGGGTGTCCCTAAAGGTTGTGACAGTATCAGGGGATTCCCTGATGGTAAGGTTTAATAGTTCTATAGTCTTTCTCCCCTCTCTCAGGGGACTTTGCCAACACTTTTTGATTATCTGGTTAATATACTCTAGGATGTTTCCAGGCATTACAATAATCTATGTAGGGTTAAAGGACCTCTTTCTTATTCTGTGCGCCCTTGTTTCATTTGTTCAAATCAGCTATACAGATAGGTTGCATTAGATTATGCATTACAGAAAATTTCAGTTCCAGATCAAATAACCTTTTCTTCCAATTATCTCAAAGAGTATGCATGGTTCTAAAATATAGACACTGTCTTCCTTACCCCTATGTTCTGAATTACTTTAACCCCAACCTGTTCTTCTTTGTTCTTATATCTAAATATCAGGTTATATATATATAACAATCTTTCAAAATCCAGAAATAATAATCACCACTCTGGACTTAGTGTATCTTCCCTAAAAGCTCACAATCTAGGCCCCTGTTTTCTTATAAGCATTTTCTAAAGGTGACCTTACCATTGTTGTTTTATTGTTTCTGGCTTCTTTTGTCTCACCAAATGTTCCACATGTTCATTCACATCGTTGCATGCCTCACGACATTGTTCCTTTTTGTAGCAGCACAGCCTTCGTTCATAAGTATACACTATCATTCACCAATCTATTTCTCCATCAGTGCATCCTTCAGCCACCTGCATTCATTGGGCATTATGTAGAAGGCCCAAAGTCCACAGTCCATCAGTATTCTCAATTTTAGATGATATCATTGTTCCCATGAGACAGAAAACCAATAAACACACCCTCACCAAATAGGAAATCTAAACCTCCTCTTAACTCTTGTCCCTCCCCGCATTATTTACCTCTGCTGTTGCTGTGGTAGTGCTCATGGTTTCCTTTTGAACATAGCTCATAACATGCAATAGCAGTTTTCCCCCTGTTACCATACTTAAACACTCTTTATATAAGAATCGTTATCTTTGGAGTAATTCTTACAAGAATGAATTCGTATTTCTAGTGTGAATCACTGGGTCATGTAGGTCTATACAACCTCTTACAATCTTATTTATCTTCAATATGGTAATATTACTTCTAGACCTACTAGAGAATCACCTTTGCTCCTGTCTATTTTTACATTGGAGTTCAACTTCATTAGCCAATGGTTCACCCATCTTTAGCGTTTATGTATCTCTAAGTCCCCTATATTCTGTATTATAAGCCTCTGATAATACCTTTATGCTCATCATTAAAGTGGAATCATACAGTATCTGTCGTTTTGTGTCTGGCTAATTTCACTCAGCATTATGTCCTCAAGGCTCATTCATCTTGTCATGTGCTTCAGAATGTCATTTTGTCTCTCTGCTGCATAATATTCCATCGTATGTACATGCCACATTTTATTGACCCACTCGTCTGTTGATGGGCATTTGGTTTGTTTCCATATTTTGGCAATTGTGAATAATGTTGCTATGAACATTGGTGTGCAAATGTCTGCTTGTGTTGTTGCTTTCAGCCCTTCTGGGTATACAGCAAGTAGTGCTATTGCTGGGTCATAGGGAAAATCAATATTTAGTTTCCTAAGGAACTGCCAAACAGTCTTCCATAGTGGCTGTGCCATTATACATTCCCACCAGCAGTGCATAAGTATCCCAGTTTCTCCACATCCTCTCCAACATTCATAGTTTCCTGTTTGTTTAGTAGTAGCCATTCTTATAGGAGTGAGGTGGTATCTCATTGTAGTCTTCATCTGCATTTCCCTTATAGTTAGTGAAAATGAGCATCTCTTCATGTGCTTTTGAGCCATCTGTATTTGCTTTTCAGAAAAATGCCTTTTCATATCTTTATCCCATTTTATCATTGGCTTATTTGTTCTTTTATTATCGAGTTGTATGATTTCTTTATATGTATAGGAAATCAAACTTTTGTTTGATATGTGATTTCCAAATATTTTCTCCCATTGGGCTGGCTGCCTCTACACCTTTTTGAGAAAGACTTTTGAGGTGCAGAAGCACTTGATTTTGAGGAGTTCCCATTTGTCTATTTTTTCCTTTGTTGCTTTTGCTTTGGGTGTAAAGTTTAAGAAGCTACCTCCTATTACTAGATCTTGAAGATGTTTCCCTACATTTTCTTCTAGAAGCTTCATGGTGCTAGTTCTTATACTTAGGTGTTTGATCCATTTTGAGTTAATTTTTGTGTAGGGTGGAAGATAGGGGCCCTCTTTCATTCTCTTGGTTATTGATAATCAGTTTTTCCATGCCCAATTATTGAAAAGACTTTTTTGTCCCAGTTCAGAGAACTTGGGGGCCTTGTCGAAATACAGTTGACCATAGATTTGGTGGTCTATTTCTGCACTCTCGATTCGATTCCATTGGTCAGTGTTTCTGTCTTTGTGCCAGTACCGTGCTGTTTTGATCACTGTGGCTTTATAATAGGTTTTAAAATCATGAAGTATTTATGTTCTTCTTTTTTTAGGATGATTTTAGCTATTCAGGGTCTCTTTCCCTTCCAGATGAATTTGGTAGTTAGCTTTTCCAAATCTTCAAAGTAGATTGTTGGAATTTTGATTGATACTGTGTTGAATATGTAGATCAATTGGGGAGAATTCACATCTTAACTATATATAACCTTCCTATCCATGAGCAGGGAATATTTTTCCACCTGTTTAGATCTCCTTTGATTTATTTTAGCAACAATGTTATGTAGTTTTCAGTGTACAAGTCCTTTATGTCCCTAATTAAGTTCATTCCTGAGTATCTGATTCTTTGAGTTTCCTTTCTTTCTTTTCTTTTCTTTTTTTGCATAGGAATTGAACCCAGGTCTCTGGGAACTCTACCTGCTGAGCTGCATGGCCCACGTAGTTGCTATTTTGAGTGGGATGTTTCCCCTAACTGACTCCTCAGCTAGCTCATTGCTTGTGTATGTTACTGATTTGTGTATATTAATTTTATATCCCACCACCTTGCTGAATTTGTTTATTAGGTCAAGTAATTTTGCTGCAGATTTCTCAGGATCTTCCAAGTATAGTGTCATGTCATCTGCAAATAATGAGAGTTTTACATCTTCCTTTCCAATTTGGATGCCTTTTATTTCTTTGTCCTGCCTGATTGCTCTAGCTAGAACTTCTAGCACAATGTTGAATAATAGTGGTGGTAGTGGGCATCCTTGTTGTGTTCCTGATCTTAGGGGGAGGGCTTTCAGTCTCTCTCCATTGAGTACAATGATAGCTATCAGTTTTTCATATATTCCCTTTATCATACTGAAGTAGTTCCCTTTGATGCCTATCTTTTGGAGTGTTTTTAACAGAAAAGGATGCTGAATTTTGTTGAATGCTTTTTCAGCATCAATTGAGATGATAATGTGATTTTTCCCCTTTGATTTGTTAGTGTGCTGTATTACATTAATTGATTTTCTTGTGTTGAATGATCCTTGCATTCCTGGTATAAACCCCACTTGATCATGGTGAATAATTCTTTTAAGGTGCTCTTGGATTCGATTTGCTAATATTTGATTGAGAATTTTTGCATCTATGTTCATTAGGGAGATTGGCCTGCAGTTTTCCTTTCTTATAGCATCATTACCCAGTTTTGGTATTAAAATGATATTATCTTCATAAAATGAGTTAGGTAAAGTTCCTTTTTCCTCAATTTTTTTGAAAACTTTGAGTAGGATCAGTGTTAGTTTTTTCTGAAATGTTGTATAAAATTCCCCTGTGAAACCACCTGGCCCTGGGCCTTTCTTTGTAGAAAGATTTTTGATGACTGGTTGACTCTCTTTACTTGTGATTGATTTGTTGAGATCGTCTATTTCTTCTTGAGTCAGTGTAGCTTGTTTGTGTGTCTTCAGGAATTTGTCCATTTCATCTAAGTTGTCTAGTTTGTTGATGTATAGTTGTCCATAATGTCCCCCTTGTGATTTCTTTCATTTCTTCAGTCTCTGTGGAAACGCACCCCTTCTCATTTCTGATTTTCTTTATTTGCATCCTCTCTTTTTCTCTGTTAGTCTTGTTAGTGGCCCATCAATGTTATTGATTTTCTCAAAGAACCAACTTTTAGTTTTACTGATTCTTTCTATTGTTCTTTTGTTCTCCCATTCATTTATGTCTGTTTTAATCTTTGTTATTTCCCCTCTATTTGCTTTGGGATTAGTTTGCTGTTCTTAAGTTC
This sequence comes from Myrmecophaga tridactyla, assembly GCA_004026745.1. NCBI lineage: Eukaryota > Metazoa > Chordata > Mammalia > Pilosa > Myrmecophagidae > Myrmecophaga > Myrmecophaga tridactyla. The sequence continues at coordinate 12,754 of PVIY010034124.1, forward strand.
CTCCAGGTTTGCTGTTATGTCCTTGATTTTTTATCATTCTTGTTTTTTAATATGGGCATTTAGGGCAATAAATTTCCCTCTCAGCACAGACTTTGCCACATCCCATAAGTTCTTATAAGTTGTATTCTCATTTTCATTCATTTCCAGATAGCTACTGGAACTGATTTCTCTAGAAATTCCTTCTTTGACCCACTGGTTGTTTAAGAGTGTGTTATTTAATGTCCACATATTTGTAAATGTTCTCATTCTTTGGTGGCTATTGAGATCCAGCTTCATACCATTGTGACCAGAGAAAGTGCTTTGAATAATTTCAATATTTTTAAATTTATGAAGACCTGTCTTGTGCCCCAGCATATGATCTATCCTGGAGAATGTTCCATGAGCACTAGAGAAGAATGTATAACTTTGTCCTTTGTGGTGCAATGACCTACATATGTCTGTTAAGTCTAATTCATTTATCAAGTTATTTAATGTCTTTATTTCCTTGTTGATCTTCTGTCTGTTTGTTCTATATAGAGAGGAGAGTGGTGTATTGAAGTCTCCTACTATTATTCTTGAATCATCTGTTGCTCCCTTCAGTTTTGCCAATGTCTGTTTCATGTAGTTTGGAGCTCCTTGATTGGGAACATAAACCTTTATGATTCTTATATCTTCTTGGTGAATTGACCCTTTAATTAGCTTATAGTGTCTTTCTTTGTCTTTTACGATGTCTTTACATTTAAAGTTGATTTTGTCCAATATTAGTATAGCTACTCCTGCTTTTTTTTTTGGTTACAACTTGCATGGAAAATTTTTTCCATCCTTTCATTTTCAATCTATTTGTATCCTTTTGCCTAAGATGAATCTCTCATCAGCAGCATATAGCTGGATTATGTTTCTTAATCCATTCTGCCAATCTGTATCTTTTAACTGGTAAGTTTAGTCTGTTAACATTCAAAGTAATTACTGAAAAGCCATTTATTGATTCCACCATCTTATCTTTTTAATTTTATTTTTGAGATCTGTATATTCTTTTCCCTCTTTCTCTTTGTATTATTTAAGTTACCCTTAATGGTACTCTTCAATTCTAGTGCCCTCCTCCAGACCTCCCTGTCCTGCTTTTTTTTTTTCAACTGGCAGAACTCCTTTCAATATTTCTTGTAGGGCTGATCTCTTGTTGACAAATTCTTTCAGGACTTCTTTTTCTGTGACAACTTTAATCTCTCCCTCAGTTTTGAAGGACAGTTTAGCTGGGTACAGAATCCTTGTTTTGAAGACTTTCTCTTTCAGGATCTTGAATATATCATACTACTGCCTTCTCACCTCCAGGGGACTAGTTGAGTAGTCTAAACTCAGTCTTATTCGGTTTCCCTTGTATGTAGTAGATTGTTTTTCTCTTGCACTTTCAGGATTTTCTGCTTTTCAACATTTGACAGAATGATTTGTATGTGCCTTGGGGAAAGCCTATTTGGATTTATTCTGTTTGGAACTTGTTGTACTTCTTTGACTTTTATATTTATGTCCTTTTTGAGGGTTGAGAAGTTTTCCCCTATTATATCCTCAACTAGTCTTCCTAGCCCTTTACTACTCTCTTCTTCTGGGACACCAATGATTCTTATATTGTGTGCTTTTTTTTTTTATCATTTCCCTGACTCCCCATGGAATTTGTTCTATCTTTTTTTCCCATTTGCTGTTTTGACTATTTGTAGTCAATTATCCTGTCCTCTATATCCCTTCTTCTTTCTTCTATCTCTTCAAATCTGGTATTGTGTGCCTCTAGTATGTTTTGTATTTGGTCAACAGAGTGTTTAACCTCCATGATGTCTGCTATTTTTCTATTTATTCTTTCAAATTCCTCTTTATGCTCTTGTACTGTCTTCTTGATCTCCTTTATGTCATTTGCTGTCCCACTTATTTTATTAAGTAGAGTTGTATGAACATCTTTGATTAGTTGTTCCAATGTCTGTGTCTCCTCTGGTGTTTTAATTTGGTTATTAGGCAGGGCTATACTTGTCTGCATTGTTATATGCTTAGTGATCTTCTGCTGTCTTTGTTGCATGTAAATATATTGATTCATTTACTTTGGGAGTTGATTTCTTTCAGTATTCTAAGGTCCTGTGTTTGTAGGATTGTTGTGCAGCAGGGAGCTGGGCACAGGGTGGGCACTCAGTGCAGTGATTTGTTTCAGGGAAGGTATTGGCACAGGTTGGGGATATTATGCTAATGCTTGTGAACCCAGCACTCAGAAAGGATGTAGCTGTACAGTGCACCTGTTGGGGGGGAGTGTAACCCTGGTGTGCATTGTGTATGTACATTGAGCTGTGGGAGCAGATTGGCATTATTCCTTCATGGATGGGGGCAGATGTGACCTGGCACGTCCACACTTTCTCAGAGTTGGGGGGAAGTGAGGCTGAGGGCTGTGCATATGCCCATTCTAGGACTGCTGGAACTTGCTGTTCCCAGAGCTGGATGACGCGATTAGGGGCCCCGTGCGCATGTGTGGGCCTGGGAGGACCGTAAACAGATGCTCAGAGTTCAGGCAGAGCAGGGTGAGGCTCTGTGACACTATGGGTGGGGTGGAGGGGTGGGGGTGGGTTGGGGCAGTGTTGGTGTAGGTACAGAGGTCAGTGCCTGCAGCCTTTACTCACTGGCAACAGCCTGTAGGGAACGGGGCAGGGGGAGGTAGTGCTCAGAAGGGGTGCAGGAGAGGTAGGTTGGGCTGCATTTGTGGCAGGAGTAGGGGGGCAGGTACGTGCCCTGGGGGCTGGTGGGGTGGGGGCTCCTGTAGACCAGGGAATGGGAGCGGGTGATGGGGTTCTGGTGCGTGGGGTGTGGGGTGAGTCACTAGTCACCGGGCTATGCTTGTTAGGGTAGCACCCAAGGAACATGGCCTAACTTACTTCCTAGTCCTGGGCTCCTGTTCGTGCACTCCCGTGGGGTCTGTAGCTCTGCACCTCCACACCTCTGCATCAGGCCCCAGCCCCCTGCCTCTCAGTTCCTTGGCCTCTGCAACCACGGCTACCTCATGTGGTGCAGAAGGCTCTCCCAGGTCAGCCGCACTCCCGAATTGCCACCTCAGTTGCCCTCCTGTCTCTTCTCTAACTTTTCCATGGAGCAGGACTAAGCTGGAGCTACTTTATTTGTCCATCTTACTTCTTTGATTATTAAGATTGTTATTTCAGTAGGTACAGGCTGATACTCCATAATTGGCCATTAGTGAGGGGGAAATGGGAAGTATCTGGACACCTGCTTGACCTAGCAAATTATTGTGTGCAGGACCCTCTCAGTCCGTGATTAATATTATTGTTACTCAGATGCAGTATTGTTCCCTCTAAGGTAAAAAACAAAGAAAAAATATCTGTTCCTACCCTTCCAACATTTATCATTGGCCCCCAAAATATCAATCATTGATATTTTGAGTGCAATCATAAAAGCATATTTATTTACCCTAGAAAACTCCAAAATCACAGACTTCACATTCTCCTAATTGCAAACCTATAGCATTTCCTGACCACCGATCTCTATAACTCATAGATCACATGTGCAATAATTTGCCCAACCCCCTCAAACACTATTCCTAACAGAGACACAATTACTCCTGCCCCAAACCTCCATAATATCTGAATAAGTTATTTCCCATAATTTTATATTGAATACATTCTCCATCATGAAATCTCTGAATCTCTCTCCCTAAGGGGGTTTCATCCTGCTGATAAAGGCTTTTCCCTCTTATTTCATGTTTTTGTAAATATTCCTTCTAATTTTAGGTTTTTGTTATTATTATGAAATTGAGTGTTCTTTAGCACGCCAAGTTTTGTGTTGTTACACTGAATGATAGAGCTCTGTAATTACAGACCTAGTGATTCATTTATATGGAGCCCACTCATTTTATTTAAAGGACAAATTAAAAGAAAGGAAATATTGAGTGCAGACATAGAATTCCTCACATGTAATTTTTCTGACTTGCATATCAGAGCGGAATATGAGGACTTTCCACTTCCATTTGATTTGTATTGTGTGTTCTCTTATCTGCTGTGTCATCAGCACAACTTGTAAGGGCTTTGCCATGATGATCACTTTCATATGAATATTCCCCTGAATAAATTTCCTTAAATTAATGGAAATAGTGCTGATGATTAAATCATTACCACATTGATCACGAACATAGTTTTTCTTCATGATGTATGTTCTCTGGTGTGTTGAAATGTTAAAGCTGTTGCTGCAATCTCTTACATATTCTAAACCTGTAGTGTGAGTTCTCTCAGTCTATCTAAGGTCAGAATAGTGACTGAAGGCTTTTCCACATTGATGATATTTATAAGTTTCCTCTCATTTTTTAATAATTTGATATTATCAAAGGACAGATAGATGACATACTTGTGGCTTCTGTCCACTGTGCATTCTCCCATGTTGCCTGAGGGCAGAAGTATGAGTAAAAGCTTTCCTGAGTAGTGTGAGTGCTCACCTGTCTTTGAAGACTAGAGGATTGATGTAAGGCTTTTCCATATAGACAACATTCATGGGGTTTCACTCCAGTGTGAGTTCTCTCAGGTTGTCTGAGGGCAGGACAAAAACAGAAGCTTTCCCATGTGTGAGGCATTCATATGGTTTCTTATTGGCTGTGTGTATTTTCTCATGTTATCTAAGATGAGAATATTTTCTGAAGGTTTTCTCACATGTTTGGCATTCTAGAGGTTTCTCTTCAGTGTGAGTTTTCTCATTTTTTTTTTGAAAATGAGAAGATTCACTGAAGGGTTTTCCATGTAGATTATGTTAACAGGGCTTCTCTCAAATGTGAGGTCTGTCATGTCATCCAAAACAAAAAATCTAATGAAAATTTTCCCACATTGAAAGCATTCATATCATTGATCTCCAGTTTGAGTGCCATTGTGCCGTCTGGGCCAGAGCTTTTAATAAAGGCTTTAGCACTTTAATGACATTCATATCATTTACTTCTAGTGTGAATCTGCTTATGTTGATAAAAGATAATTGGCCACTGATGACTCTTCAAAGTGATTGGCTTAAATATGGCTCATTTCTCATGGGAGTTGATGCAGGTCACTGTGGACCTGAGAGTGGAATCTTCTCTCAAATAGTTACATTGTGAAGAATTATTTGTAATGAAATATTAATGACATGATGTCAGAATTGTCTTTCCTGTTGCTAAGTTGCAGGAGTATGATTTCTTGTTTTTTTTAAAAATTTTTTTATTGATAAAACAACATACGAACACAAACATTCTTAACATACAAATATTCCATACATAGTGTACAGTCAATGGCTCACAGTATCATCACACAGTTGTGTATTCATCACCATGATCTTTTTTTTAAATTTTTTTTAAAACATAACATACAAACACGACATTCTTACCTTATGATTATTCCATTCTTGGTATATAATCAATAACTCACAATATCATCATATAGTTGTATATTCATCACCACAATCACCTCTCAGAACATTTGCATCAATCCAGAAAAAGAAATAAAAAGACATAGAAAAAAATTCGTACATAACATACCCCCCTCCCCCTCCCCTCACATATCACCAGCATCTCGATCTACTAAATTTATTTTAACATTTGTTCCCCCATTTGTTTATTTATTTTTAATCCATATGTTTTACTCATCTGTTGATAAGGTAGATAAAAGGGGCATCAGACACAAGGTTTTCACAATCACACAGTCACATTGTGAAAGCTATATCTTTATACAATCATCTTCAAGAAACATGGCTACTGGAACACAGCTCTACATTTTCAGGCAGTTCCCTCCAGCCTCTCTGTTACACCTTAACTGAAAATGTGATATCCATATAATGTGTAAGAATAACCTCCAGGATAACCTTTCAACTCTATTTGGAACCTCTTAGCCATTGACACATTATTTTGTCTCATTACACTCTTCCCCCTTTTGGTCAAGAAGGTTTTCTCAATCCCTTGATGCTGAGTCCCAGCTCATTCTAAGATTTCTGTCCCATGTTGCCAAGATGGTCCACACCCCTGGGAATCATGTCCCACATAGAGAAGGGAAGGGTAGTGAGTTTGTTCGTCATGTTAGCTGAGAGAGAGAGGCCACATCTGAGCAACAAAAGAGGTTCTCTGGGGGGTGACTGTTAGGCCTAATTTGAAGTAGGCTTAGCCTATCCTTTGTGGGGTTAAATTTCACATGAACAAACCCTAAGATTGGGGGCTCAGCCTATTGCTTTTGTTGTCCCCACTGGCTTGTGAGAATATCAGGAATTCTCCACATGGGGAAGTTTAGTTTCTCCTTTTCTCACCATTCCTTGATTTCTTGTTTTACAAACACTTTACCTATCAGGACTCTTGTTTTGGAAAAATCCCATTCTTTCTCTCCACACTTCCTCTTCACGTGCCAACTGTAAAATCACATCTAATTTGGAGACTTGACCTCCTCCATAATGGCTGCCTTGCATCTCCCAAGACTGGTTGAAAGATGCTCATTTAATCAGATGCTTCAAATTGGAAGTTTACAAACTTCAAAATTGCAGCACAATCCATTGCTTCCATAGCTTATGTGACAGAGATGGCCTCAATAATTGGCTTTCATTATGATAATCTACCCCTTTGGATCTGTCATGACTCTAACTTTACTAAAAAAGAGGCAGACATATCCAAATCATGAGATATGATGGCAATATATGAGTTTTACAGGGTTCTACCTTACTCTCAGCATTGTGAATACTGGATTATATTTCATTTGTGGAAACTGTGGATATTGGACCCTTCCCCTTTCCTAGTCAGGGAGATGGAGTACTGGATCTGTGATTCTGTTACTAACTTTAGTTTCTACCTTCAGCTTCTCAGATATTTTAAAGCTTTGGTCATTTGCTTATCAACTAAGACCATAACTTAAGAAACCCTAATCTATTGAAGAAACTCACTAACTGGTATACCTGGGAGAGGATGGAATTTCCTCAGATCCATGTTTTGGTTTCATTGGATTCCTCAAATTGGAAGGGTCATCATAAATATGTCTAATTTAGAGAGGGAACATTTAATGATCCCATCAAAGCCATTGAAACCTTATCATCTGCAATAAATAGATTCACAGAAGTAGTGTTTCAGAACCCTAGGGTCTTAGATATTCTTACAGTGTGCCAGGGGGGCATTTATGTCTTTTTAAGAGAAAAATGTTTCTATGTAAATCAATCTGGAAGAGTCCAACAGTCAGTAGAAAGCATTAAACAAGAAATAACACTACTGGATGAACTGGGTACTGTCAAGAGTTGGTATTTGTTGAGTTGTTTTAATTGGGGGAGTGGAGACTGGCTGTGAGGTAATCTGCTGCATGTGTGCATTATCTTAGTAGCTATTACTTTGATCTCTCTGTTACATTGCACCACCTCAAAGGTTTTAAATGTGGTACTGCAATTACTTACCCAGAAATGTCTCTGCAAAATATCACAAGGAAAACAAAAGTTAGGAAAAGGGAGATGGATATGATGATTATGAGGCCAACCTCATATTACCACTGAGCACTTAAGAAAATCTGGAAACTGAAGACTAATTGGTGGTAGAGAGAGAACAACAATTGATCAAGCCCTATTGAGAGTATGGACAAAGAGGGAAATTGATATAAATAACAAATTGAGACAGAAGACTGTAAAAGAAATCAAATGTAGGGAAGGCTTGTACCCACTTGGTGTCATACCTAAATCTAAGGCTCTCAAATTCCTAAAAGTATAAGGCATTTTACAGTAAACAATTGATATTTTTCTTTAAATTTCCATGTTCATCCTACATAAACTTCTTCTTTTCTTTGTCTGGAGGGAGCTCCTTTCCGCCTGTGATTTTGATCCTGCCCCATTCATGAGTAGTTAAATGCTTAAATAAATTCACCTAAATAATACCTTGCATAGTATTTTATTTTAACAGTTTGAATCATGAGCCAAACAAGAGCCACACATTTCATTTAGTAGGTATGCTTCTTAAATCCTTTCGATCTATATCTACCCCCCATTTTAAACTTTTTTATTGTATAGTATAACATATATACAAAGTAAAGAAATAAAAAAGCAATAGTTTTCAAAGCACTCTTCAACAAGTAGTTACAGGACAGATCCTAGAGTTTGTCATGGGCTACCATATAATCCTCTCAGATTTTTCTTTCTACCTGCTCTGGAATATAGGATGCTAGAAGGCTTAAATTTTTTTTATCATCACAGTTGAATTTTTTCTTTCCTTTTTGTGAAAAATAACACATATACAAAATTATTTCAAAGCACGGCACTACAATTACAATTTTAGGTTTTTACTTCTAGCTATTCTAAGATACTGGAGACTAAAAGAGATTTCAATTTAATGATTCAGCAATCATATTGATTTGTTAAATCCTATCTTCTCTGTATAACTCTACCATCACCTTTGATCTTTCTATCACTCTCTTTAGGGGTGTTTGGGCTATGACCATTATAAATTTTTCATGTTAGAAGGGCCTGTAATATGAGGTAGGGAGATGGAACTATCTGATGTTCTGGAGAGGCTGGGCCAAGCCCTCCCCCATGTGAAAAAATATTTGTTGAATAATCAATGCCATGCATAATACCTGATTCTCTGTCTTTTCCTGGTATTAAGATTGATCATTGAATTAAGATGTTGTCTGCTTAATTTGTCAAATTTCCCCATAACTTTCCCTTTAGTGTTTTTAGTAGCCATTGATGATTACTTCTTGTCCCATTATTTCATCACAATTTTCAAAATGGTGATGTCCTCTATTCCCCTTACAGTTTAGTAGTTGCTCTTCTCCTTTGCTTTATCCACTACTTGGCTACTCTGATTTGTAATTCATGCAGGAAAGACATGATAAATATTTGTTTCATCAATATTTACCAGATTTCAAAAGAATAATTTGTTCCTCTAAAACCCTACAAGGTTGGTCTGTGAGTTTCTTTTCAGTTTCATTAAGACCTAAAAATTTTAAACATATTCATTGTGTTTCAATCATTATTCTTACTGATGCTCAAATTGTGTCCTCATTGGGCAGTAGAAATCTATTTAAAATGGCTTGTGTATATATATATATATATAAAATAGTAATCTATTTAAAATGGCATATATATAATATATATATATTTAAGAAAACAGTACAAAGAAGCTAACTTTTTCCTGAACATTTAGAGAATAAAATGCCAACATATGCCTCCTCATCACACCTGAACACTCCCCATGAGTTTCCTGCAAATAAGGACATTCTCCTATATAATCACCCAAATCAGAAAATTAACATTTATACATTCCTAGTATGTAATCCCATGGTCCTTATTCAATTTTTCACCTGTTTTCTAATATTAACCCTATTAGTAAAAGCATCTAATCCAGAGTCATGTCTTGAGTTTAGTTGTCATGTTGCCTTAATCTAAATAGTTCCTCTCTTTTCTTGGCTTTTGCATAGCTACACATATTGGAGATTTTAGATTATTTTTCCTACTTCTAAAACTGTTTATCCACAGAAGAAGATAATATTTTTCCATAAGTTTAGACAACTTGTCCTAAGATTGAATTTGTTATTAGGAGTTAGGAGAAATTAGGGTGGGAACTGTCTTTGGTTTTTCAGAACTTGGTAGCTCAATATATTTGATAACACATGTATGTCATCCAATCCCAATTGTTTTAGTAACAAAGAATCCATTAAGTGGGTGACTTAATGAGATGTTTATTTTAGGAAGCTGAGAGGGTCTTCCAACTCACACAGTGGGAAAGTATTCTTTTTTAGGGCATCTACAGTCCCCTGTATTGAACACACTGCATTATTGCCACTTTGATTTATTTTTTAGATTTTGAGAAATAATCGTTTATTAAGAAGATGTAAGCCCCTTCTAATCCATGATGTACATCTAAATAAAACATAAATAAAATTGATAGCACAGATTTATGCATATATTTAAGCCCCCTACTACTGAGAATGGTTTAGAAGGAATGTTTTAAAATTCAATTTATATTTGCAGTCTGTTATGATGCTTAACATATGCAATGTTTGGCATTAAAGGAACTTAATGGAACTTTAATGTCTGAATATTCTGATGCATGATCATTGTGCTATGTTATTTCTAAGATACATATCTATTTATCAGATTTTGAAAGAAAATTTAAGATTCTTTCTTTGCAACCAAAAGAAAACAAAGCAAAAGAACCCACAAGGAGATACTTCTGAAAAATGTCAGTCTACAAGTTTATTTCCATAAAGGCAAATTTACACAAAATGGGTTTCACATAGATATTTGTATTTAATATATTGAAAGGCAACTAATTAATCCCCCTCTACATGCAAGAAGTATCCTTTGCTCTTTGTTCTGGGTGGTTATAATCCATGTGAAAGATGAGATAAAGGTAGTGAATCTAAATTTAGTAAACCAGTGAAACAGGTGGCAGGAAAAAGGGAAGTCAACAATGTGCAATTTTCTTGTGTGTTTAGAAACCTGTCTCTACTGGCACTTCCAATCACTGTTCTTCATACTACCTAGTCTCATGTGCTCTTTTTTTTTTTGGCATGGGCAGGGTCTGGGAATCAAACCCGGGTCTCCAGCACAGCAGGTGGGAATTCTGTCACTGAGAAACTGGAAATGCATTTAATACCACTGGAAATGCATTAAATCTCTCCAGAAAAGGGTACAAGTCATTGGGTAATATTCACTCTTAAATTTGATATCTTACAACTTAAATACTATAATGTGAAGAAAACATCATATGTCATATGATAAAGGGGATGAAATAAAGAGGAAATGATATTTGATTTATGTATAAATATATAGATCGCTAATTACAAAGCAAGGAATAAATATTCATACCATTGCAGTCCTCGTTTCTGTAACTGTTCACATGGTCATTGTTCATATTTATCACTAGTTTCTTCCGCTACCCATTCCATGCTCCCTTTACCCTCAGCAAGCACTTCCGCTGTTCATGGTTCTTTGCCTGGTGGGGTGACCCAAATCTTCATTCTTGAAGTTTCAGAGCCATTGGCAGTCCTGTCTGGATTGGGCTGTTGCAGTTCTCCATTGATTTTAACCACAGGGCCTGGTAGTACTAAAAGATACCCTAGGGGACTCCTATATTCCAGGAAAACTCTTCTTTGCCTCCATTGTGTAGTTGCAGTCCTATTTTCCCCTGATAGTCAAGGTCAATTATCCCAGCCAGTAAAGCAGTCCCCTTTTTGGCTCATTGATCCAGGGGCATGAGTAGCCCAAAGTGACCAGGTGGGAGCCTTAGATTCCAGTTCAATGGAATAATTGTTGTTTCTCCTGGTGGAAGCACTTCCCCTTCTGGAATTAAAATCTGTAGGCCAGCAGAGTTCAAGGTTGCAGGGACAGGAAACAAAAATTTTCCTAGTGGATCACTAGGGGTAATAGTTAGTGTGCCATTCCCATTTCTACCCCTTGTTTCCTGGACCCATGGATCCTGGATATGGGAGAAGCAGCACCATACAGTGGACACTGATTCAGAGCATACACAGCTTCCTGGAGAACATCCTCCAGCCCTGCAAAGTATGACCACCTAGTTGGCACTGTAATTGAATTATCAAAAGGCAATTCCACCATTCTATCAATCCAGCTGCCTCTGGATGATGGGAACATGGTAAGACCAGAAAATTCCATGAGCATGTGCCCATTCTCACATTTCATTTGCTGTGTGAAATACCGTGACAATGGATAAGGCATTGTGTAAGACCATGGATGGTAGTTTTGACAGAAGCATTGCATACAAGGAAAGCAAGCCTATATCCAGATTATGTGTCTATCCAGTTAGAACAAATAACTGCCCCTTCCGTGAAGGGAGTGGTCCAATGTAATCAACCAGCCACCATGTGCTCAGCTGGTCACCTCGGGGAATGGTGCCATATCGGGGGCTGAGTGTGGATCTCTGCTGCTGGCAGATTGTGCACTCAGCATTGGCTGTAACCAGGTCATCCTTGGTGAGTGAAAGCCCATGTTGCTGAGCCCATGCATAACCTCCATTCTTACCACCATGACCACTTTGTTCATGAGCCCATTGGGCAATGACAGGAGTTGCTGGGGAAAGAGGCTGACTGGTATCCACAGAACTGGTCATCTTATCTGCTTGATTATTAAAACCTTCCTCTGTTGAGATCACCATCTGGTGTACATTCACATGTGGCACAAATATCTTCATGTATTTAGTCCACTCAGAAAGGTCTATCCATATACCACTTTTCCAGACCTCTTTGTCACCAATTTTCCAATTATGGTCTTTCCAAGTCCCTGACCATACAGCCAAACCATTAGCAACAGCCCATGAGTCAGTATACAAATGCACCTCCGGCCATTTCTCCTTCCAATCAAAATGAACAACCAGGTGCACTGTTCAAAATTCTGCCCACTGGGGGAGTTTCCCCTCACCACTGTCCTTCAGAGATATCACAGAAAGGGGTTGTAGTACTGTAGCTGTCCACTTTCGGGTGGTACCTGCATATTATGCAGAACCATCTTTAAACTAGGCCTGAGTTTTCTCTTCCTCAGTCAACACACTGTAAGGAACTCTCTAAAAGGCCATAGATTTGTTCTGGGAAAGAGATGGTAATGTGGCAGGAGTGGAGACCATGGGCATGTGGGCTACTTCCTCATGTAACTTGCTTGTGCCTTCAGGACCTGCTCTGGCTCTATCTTGTATGTACCATTTCTATTTTATGATGGAGTGCTTCTGCACATGCCCAACTTTATGTCTTGGTGGGTCAGACAACTCCCAGCTCATGACAGGCAACTCAGGTCTCATGGTAACTTGGTGCCCCATGGTTAAGTGTTCGGTCTCTACTAAGGCCCAGTAATGGGCCAAAAGCTGTTTCTCAAAAGGAGAGTAGTTATCTGCAGCAGATGGTAAGGCTTTGCTACAAAATCCTCAGGTTCTGCATTGTCATTCTCCTATAGGGGCCTGCCAAAGGCTCCAGACAGCATCTCTATTTGCCTCTAACACTTCCAGTAGACTTACCTTTTCAAGCCACATGTTATTCCCCAAGTGTGTGGTCAGGCTGATCTTGATAATCTTAATTTAAGACTCATGTAATTCTATATAACTTGAAGTTCAATATATTTAAAATATTGAATTGAATATAATGGTCTGTGTTATATATACCCATTTCAGAGAAATAAAAATGAAATGAATATTTTAAATATTAATTTGCAGCCCAAATGTGAGACTCAAATAAAAATTAAAACTAGATATACAAAGGAAAACAAATAATTATAGGTATAAAATGTAACGCTTTGTAAGAGTTCATTACTATTATGTTTTTGGTATATTTATATTATCGAGAATAGTAAATAAGTTAATACGCCTCCTAACATTTTAGTTATAAACATACTAAGATTAGGAACAAACTTCAAACTTCAAACTTCAAACTTCAAATCTGAGTGTATTGGACAGAAAGGCTAGGACATATATAGGACAGGACCTCAAAATGCACATTCTGTCTGTGGCCTTTTTGTGGGCTGGTGATCAATTTCTGAAGGCAACTCTAAAAGATGTGTCATGTGGAAGAGAAGGACGTCAACAATATACTGTAACATATTAGGTGTTATTTTATGTGAATTTTTATTGTGTTGTTCTAATTTGGAAAGTAACCAATAATACAGTGATTCCACCCTCTTCATATCTCAAGAATTATGAAGGAGGAGAGAATATTATGTTATTCTTAGTTTCTAGTGATTTGTCTTTCTAAATCTATGTTGATTACAATTATTAAATAATGAGATCTTTTTGAGAAAGATATCATATCATAGAAAAGATGAAAGTTTAATTTAGAAGTCATCTTATTTCCCCCAAAAGATAATACTACATTGTAATTAATGGAAACAAAAAGAGACACAGTTATGAAATTACATTAAATACAAATAATTCCACACTTCAAAAGTGACATATATTCCATGATTCCTTAATCTATGCCAAAAGTATACTACTCCCAAACTGGTCATAGTTTTTTCCATTGAAATTCAGAAGATCATGGAATAAATGTGTCATGAATGAATGAGAAATGAATGAGACTTTAAATTCCTTTAATGTGTTCCCTCTCTCCTCCATATATCATAGTAAAGAAGTAATTGACTCAAATAACAAAACTCTACACAAAATATTGATATCTTGTTCACTGAACATTTGTCTCACAGGTGGTGCTTATGACATTTACTGTCCTATAGATTGCCTTGTCTTGTGACAACACACATAAATGCTTAGGTGGTATCAAAAAGTATTTATTATACAAAGAAATTATCTGTATATTATTATTTAATGTACAACCACAATATATGATACCATTCATTAAATCTATGTTACTGGAGATAGAAGCATTAATATTGAAAATACAAAACTAGATTCCCAAAAAGTTCCATGGGGATTCAGAATAAATTAAATGCATTCAAGTTTAGGTTTACAGTTCTTTGTGTTGTATCTCAAGGAAAAATAAAAGTTCCAGATGACCCAGTTTTTGAAGACATGCCAAGGATTAGAGTCATAAAGGAACTAAGTGGAATAGTTATAATATTGTCTCCACAAAGTCTTTGTGTGCAGAATTGTTTACATAAACTGATCTCTATGATCTTGGCATTACTTCCCTCACTAAAGATTGAAGATAAATAGAAAGTGTATTTTTTTGTTTTAGTCCCTCTAATATTTCTCTATGACTTCC
>PVIY010034125.1:0-27428 GCA_004026745.1 Myrmecophaga tridactyla
CTTCTTCCTGGCTCAACCCTCCGTTTCCCTTCAACTCCTACTCTACATTGCTTCTAGAATGATCCTTAATTCCCCCTCCCACCACGGGTACCAGACAAATCTGCCACCCTCAAGACACAGTCCGAGCATGCAGGCAAATGAGCACCCCCCCTCTGAGCCTGGCCCCCTCGTAGTGGGAGGCTGCCTCGTCCCCACCTCGGGCACAGCGCCTTTACACGCCCTGTATCTCAGCCCCTCTGAGCGTGCCTCCCTCCTGCACACACCACGTGGTCATTTGGATTTGCACGACTGTTTTCTTTACTGGAGAGGGTCTCAAGTGCAAGGACCAGGCCTAATTTTGCCATGGGCCCAGGACCCCGCACCCACCACCTTCAGCCCGTGACGCACAGAAATGGTGATGAATAAATTCAGCATCAGTATTTACTGAGGACCCAATCTGTGACAGACGCTTTTCCAAGCTCTGAGAATACAACAGTGACCAAAATAAAGAATGAAGTTTAAAGGTCAAGGCCATACACTTGAAAAAAAAAAAAAAAACCAACACTTTTTATGTGCTTGGTTGGACAACTGTTCCGACAAGCTCTAAATACTAGTCATGGCCAGAGAGCTACAATCCTAACTTGTTGAGGAAAACTGTTCAGTAACTTCTAGTTAACGCTTGCCTTTTCAAGGTGACTTTTCAACAGCTAGTTTGTAGCACATTTAATTCTTGAACAAGTAAGAGGCTGCTGGAAACCCAAGTGTAGATGAAATCTATGTCAACCCGCCCCCGCCCCGCAAAAAGAGCAACTTCAAAGATGTTTAGAAGGCAAAAAATTGTCAGATGAGTTGAAAAAATGTGTAATGGAAGCTATATGTGCATTTTTTGTTTGTTTGTTTCCAAAAAGCTGTATGCACTTGGAACATCTGCCCAGGACCTGAAATCTTATTTTTTTAAATCAAAGGATATTTTTCCTTGTCAAATTGATTGAGATGCTGCTGTCTGGAGGGTATTTTCTCTGGGCTCCAGGTACCTGAAGAACACCCTGCCTGTCTGAGACTGACAGCTCGCCACTCTCTCTTGCAGCAGTTTTGAGAAAAGGCACGTGCTGGCCCCTGTGAGGGAAGGGGGTAAGTGACAAGGCGAGGGCAGCCTGCCGCGCACACACCACGCTGCCAATCAAACCCCGCACAGGCGCATGGACAGCACTCCCCAAGAACTGCTCACCAGCCCAGGAGAGAGACTACCAGACAAGAATTTAGCCAGAGCAACAGGGACCAGTGATGGGGCGCCTGGGACAGGGGCATATGTGTCCAAGGCCACCAGTGGGAAAGACCTCCAAGTTTTCCTTGGGGCCTCTTTTTCTCCTGGGAGATCCCACAGCACAGTGTGTGTTTCCGAAGGGGCGCCCACCTTTCCCTAACACTGGAGGCGATAAGTGGGTAACTCCATTCCTCCAGCTACATCAAAGTCCTTGAGGGTATGTTCCTGTGTATAAGTCACTTCTGTGACCTCTGAACTGCCTAGAACAATAACCAACCTCAAGAAGCCTCCCCCACAATGGTCTGGGATTAAAAATGTGAGCTCTCACAGAGATGACTTGGGGATTTGAATGTGGCGGGGACGTATGTATGTATGTATATACGGGATCACATCAGTTCACACTGACAGAACAAACGTGCAGAGAGCTTGGGAAATTCACAAAGTCTTGGGAAATTGGTTTTCCCAACCTTACCTCAGGGCAGTTGCAAGAGTTGTGGGGTGAGGACATAGTAAATGAAATAAAGCCTGTGAAAGTTCTTGGAACACAGCGGGCAGGTATGCAGTAAAATCAAAAGAAAAGTGATAAACCTGGGGCATCAAAAAGCCCTTCAAGCACATTCTAGTGCGTGGGGTCAGCAAAATTTTACTGCAGAGAGCCAGGTGGTAGAAAGTTTATGCTTTGTGGGTCAAGAGGCAAAACCGAGACTATTATGTAGCTACTTCTGTAATAAACATTTAAAAATGTAAAAATCGTTCTTGGCTCATAGGTCGTACAAAAACAGGCTGTGTGCTGGCTTTGGCCCATGGACCCTAATTTGCCGACCAGGCCATCCCAGACTTAGCAGAGAGCTCTTTGATTCTGAAAACAGTGAGGTGGTGACCCTCTTATCCCCATTTTGCTCAGAAGGAAACTGAGGCTCAAGGACGTAAGGGACTTTACCCAGGAGCCCACAGCAAGGAAATGGCAAAGATGAGCTCAGATGTCAGATCCTGTAGCCCCAGAGCCAGCAGGCTGCTGGGCATTCATTTGCTTTCTAAGATCTTACTTGTTCTTTGGGAATGCTGATGCATGAAAACAGGCTCTTAAAACTGGCTCCTTGTTGGGAAATGGCAGGAGTTAGTATAAAGTAAACAATCTAAGAAACATGATGCACTCATGATGATCAACACTCAAAGCCCATGAATAACTGGCTTGGGGAACAGAAGGACAAGGCGTAACTTGCTGAAACTGGGAGGTGTTCCTGTCTCATTCTGAATGTTATTTTCCCTTTTAATATTTACAGCCACAGAGCAGCATGCTGATCCCCAGGCATCCCTGCCGAGTAGGGGGTGGATACCAAGGGTCTCAGCTCCTCCCCTGTGGCCTCTCTGCCCATGTGAACGAGAGGGATGCCTCAAAGCCTTCCTTCTGCATCGCATTTGGGGGTGATGACGCCGGCCGTGCTCCCAGGGGCCAGACATGAGCGCTGAAGACCTGCTCAGCCGTCGGACGTGGGACTGTACCTGACAGCAGGAAGGAAAACTGAGGCCTGCGGTCCCGGCAGAAGAGGGTGGACAGCGGGAAAAGGACACATTTGAATACTAGAAAGAGAAGAATGGGACGATGACCCCAGAAGAGCATCAGAACAGGGTCTGTGGGTGTTGGGATGGGGAGTGCACATCCTTCAAAGCCCCAGATGGCTTAGCCAGCCTTAGCTGTCGGAGACAGCACTAGGATGCCAGAGAAGGAGAGCAAGTGATGACCAGCACATGCCAGCCAGAAGGGAGGAAAGAGGAGGAGAGGGGCAGAGGGCTGGAGCGGGATCCGAGGGGACACATGGAAGTGGCACCAATCATGTGACAGGGATGGAGAGAAATGACTAGAATGACAAGCTGGAAATAAACATACGGGGTCAACTGAACACCTTGGAGGAGAGTGGAGGAGATAGGAACTCATCCCATTTAAGAAAAACAACAATGAAAAAACTAGGGCTGAGGTCACAAAGGAATGTCAGACCAGTGCAGCCTCTTCAACATTTTGAATTAGGTGGCAATTCAAAAACTCAGGAGCATTTAGGAATCACCCCATTAAAAAATCACCTAACATATGATTTTTTATGTCCTCTGAGAAATTTTCAAGATTTGGCACATGGGGCCTTGCATTGGCATGTGACGAACATGCGCTGAAGCTGGGTAAGGGCCGTCTTCCCCTTTAGCTGGTACAGGAGGCTCCCGTTGCCCTAAATCCCTCCCAGCCCCTTTATCGTACACCTGGCCAGTTTAAGTTGGAGTATACCAAGGGCCCAGGTTCCCGTGGTGTTGCCTAAACATTAAATATAAAATATTATAAAGGGCCTTGGTGAGACCCCAGGAGGGAGGCTGCAGCCCCAGGTGCTCAGGGGGCCAGTGGCCTCCCTCGCTCCCTCCCTCCTAAGCCCCAGGGGAGGCAGTGCTCGCAGGCAGCCGGGTCTCCTCTGACTCATGAGCAGGAGGGGGCGTGGGAATCGGGCTCTCCCAGCCTCACTTCCTGCCCAACAGAGCACCTGCCTTCCACCTGGGGAGATGGGGAGGGAGCAGCAGCGGGCATCAGTGCCGTGGATGGATAAAAGCCGAGCCTCACACCGTCTATCTGTTGATTCATTCCTTCTTACAAATGGCCTGTTATGTGATAAACAAAGAGCAGAGAACTCCCTGCTCTCATGGAACAGCCACCCTGCTTCTGACTTGTGACCCCACCAGGCTATGCTCTTGCCAACTCTGCCACCGGTGGCCTCCCAGTTGCCAAACTCCAACAATCCCTTCGCCATCAGTACTTTTCTGCAGTAACTTTCAACCTGAGGTGCTCCCATTTCTACAGCGGGACTTTCCAAACTCCCAGCCCACTATTTTTGACGTATGGCTCTTCTATTTACTTGGTATTTTTTTTCAAAGCTATCCTCTTATTTTTACCTAAATAAATGTAGTTTTGAAAGAAAATATAATTCCACTGTAATTGGAAACTCAGTCTCATTTGCTATGAACAAGTAAAAGTACCATAAAAATAATCACAAGGATTTCACCTTCTTTATCATGTAAAATCTCCTCATATCCCACCATGTTTATCATATTGTCTGGAATGACTGCCCACAATGAGGCACTGAAATCCAGCCTCTCTGGAATCTCTCGCACCCTGGCCTTGCCCACCTTTTCTCTCTCCCACTCCCTCTTCTGGGCTTGGGGTCCAGCATCTACGGGACATCCCCGACCTTGCACTTCGTGATGCTTTTACTGACCCTGCTAACTCTAACTGGAATACCCTCTCCACACACCGCTGCCACAAATCCCAATCATATTAAAGCCATTCCCAGTTTCATTTGCCAAAACTGATCTCTAGTTGCCCAGCGCTGTGCCGGAGCCTTTGCTGTGATCTGTTCTGTGCTAGCTTCTTAGGGGTATATTCATCTGACCTTCCAAACATCTAAGCTGGCACACACGGTGCTAAGAGGGGTGGAATGGAGAGCACCACCAGCCTCTTCCTGCTAAGGGTGAAGCTACAAGTTCCTGACGACAGACAATGTTTTACGACCAATATATAGCTTCAGCACAGCGATGAATCAGTGAGCAAGAACGGAGCATCTTTCTCCCCAGAGTATCAACTGAGGGAATGCCTAACTTGTGAAACACAGTCTGTATGGTCAGGGAGCTTACAACCTATTCAAGAAAACAGGACTAAACTGCAAATGGGATAACTGAAGTCAGGCTACAGAGCAGAGGTAAAGGAGAATGAAGAATATTTATCCTAATAACCCCAAATGAAAAAACTACAGGCATGCCTGTTGGAGCCATGATTTCTGGCTTGCTATTATCACTCTGATCTTTGAGGAGCAAACAAAATTTGTACCGGTTGTTGACAGCTGGACGGAATTCAGACATAGGGAAAAGCAACCAAGGCTGGGACCACGCTAGGAGGAAAAACACAAAGGAGACCCTCTTGACCTGGATGGAGATGTGTGCCTGGCTCCCTAGGAAAAAGCAGTCAGCATGGCTTGTAGTCTTGAAAGCCAGAGGAATGAGGGGATAGAGAGATGTGTGAGGAAGTGGCCTGTGACTGCTGTGCCCACTGGCATGAAGGTGGGAAGGCACAGGATGGCAGGAGGTTGGCACAAGGGTAGAGACAGGTAGTGGAGAGAAAGAGCCCAAATCCAAACTCACACTGGGACCTGCCAAGTGTCGTCTTTTGTGGCTCTTGGGTTGGAACACAAAGTGGACCTGGAAGACTTAGCTTTTCTTTTGCATTCTCGGCCAGACTCTACGATTTGGGGGGGTGGGGGGCCCTTCCAACAGCCCGTAATTGAGCCATAAGCTACTGGACTGTCCATGGCTGAGAGAACTAGAGGACAGGAGAAGCACGAGCCGACGGATGACTTGGTCACTAAAGGCGAGTTAGTTCAATATTTTAAAATCACTCAGAAGAGAAACAAGTATTTGCAATGAAAAGACTTGAGAAAAAAAAAAAACCTGCAAAGTCAGGCTTCATAATTCACTTGGACCTATAAGGTTCATGTGCTATCAAGTCTGAAATTACTTATCCAGTTTCTATCCTGGATTTACTCTCTATATAAAACAGCACTTCTGAGACTACGTAAGTAAACACTGTTGTGACCAATGGTTGATTTTAAGAGAAAAATGCTTCCACAAACAGCAATACTAATTTTTTAGCATTCTCTGGGAAAACGTAACAACTCAATATACTTGAGAGCCGGATAAGAACTATTGACATTGTGCTTAATCTTTAAAACTGATATATGTGTGTCCAAAAGCTAATAAAGTTCCCTCTAATATAAATGGGGGGAAGTAAAATACTAGGTCACAGGCAACGTGCACGCTTGGATTCTGGTCTTATGGCCAGAGCCCAGGGGCAGGGAAAATTGAAGTGATTTAAAATAGTCCCTGATAGGATATATCTGATATTACTGGGCTTGCTGAAGCAAAACAGCAATATCAGAGAGGTACAAAGGTGTAAGCCCATTAATGTGCGTCTAAATGTTTCAGTACCTCGACCCCCATAGCTTTCGGGTGATCTGCCCACGGGGCCTGGCACAATTGGGCTGGGTAACATCAGCTAGAAAGCTGAGAAGTGGGTGCTCTGAAATCACAATTTATTTTTTGAATGAACTGAGGAACATTAAAGCTTACTTCATTTTTTTTTTTTTTTTTGCATGTGCAGGCACTGGGAACCGTACCCGAAAGCTTATTTCATTTTACACCTTTCCCTGCAGAGGTGGCCCGTTGGCATGCTGAGTTCTGCCCATCTTCCTTCTGCATCCATCTGCCATGAACTACCTAGAGGCCAGGCACTTTATTAGAGGAAAAGTACAAATAAATGGTTATGTGGAAAGTGGATGCTCTTTCAAAGCATTGCCTGACCAAGCCATACATACCATGGTACCCCCTCATCCAACATGGCAGATGCTCTATAATTCTACTTGAGAGTTACAGGCTACGCAACATTTGGATTTCATGGACCAGGGGAGTCCAAGGGGAAAAATATCTGAGCACCAACAGAATGGCTAAGAATATATTTTGTCTAGTAAGAACCTTAAAAAAACAACAACAATGATTTGTGCCTTAACTGGAAAAAATTCTGTTTTAAATAGAACTGACATAATCTAAGAATTTTAAGAACACTAAATTCATATTTACAAAGTACGCCCCACACTGTCTTATTTGTCTGATTCTCTCTGCAGGCATTTGGCCACTGTAGGTACAGACAGGAACAGGTCCCACCAAAGCTGAAGAAGAATGTGGGAAACAGGCTGTTTC
The DNA here is from genome assembly GCA_004026745.1 of Myrmecophaga tridactyla. Classification (NCBI taxonomy): domain Eukaryota; kingdom Metazoa; phylum Chordata; class Mammalia; order Pilosa; family Myrmecophagidae; genus Myrmecophaga; species Myrmecophaga tridactyla. The sequence goes on from PVIY010034125.1 coordinate 7,025, forward strand.
TAGGAACAATAACTTCCCAGCTTTTGGAAGAAAGGTTAACCAGCATGCAAAGAAGGGAGAATTAAGTGCCTTTCTGCTCAGTTCCTTCTTCAATAAAATACTGATTGTTTTGCATCAAGCAAGTAAGCTTTCTCTGTCTGGCCTCTCTTGATCTGTGCACCTTGTTTCCCATCTTGACAATGCCCAGGTGATACCGACTCCCAGCCTCTGCTTTCTCCCACTTCTCCCAGTTTGCTCTAACTCTCTGGTGACAGTCATAAAGGGTGTAGAAGGCCTCTTGACCAATTTAGGCTGATCTTGGCTGGACCTCCGCTGCTTCTTGCCTATCTCTTAAAATTTACATATTTTTGTAATCCATATATTTGTCTCTCTGGTTAACTCCCCCAAATTATTTTCATCGGTAGAGAAACGAACTTTGGGCGCCTTCTTAAATTGCAAATCCTTGTTCTCTACTCCCTTCTGTTGGACTGCTCCCCCTACTTCATACAGGAAATCAAGGCTTCTCTCCTTTGGAATCTAAAGCCAAGCAGAGAGCGAACCCCAGAGCATCATCCCTCCCACTGGTGCTTTCTAGGCCAGCCTATTACCTGTCTCCTTTCTCCCCTTGTCTACAAATGTTTGCCCCATTTTAAAGCCTCTCTCAAGCCAACAACTCCTTCCATCTATTTTTTCTCCTTCCTTTCCCTGACATGTTTCTTGGTGGAGTAAATTTACACTTGCCTTCTCTTCTTTCTCAACACCAGGTGGTTTGGGTGCCCTCACCAGCCCTTCCCCCACAGCCACACACATTCTACTGAAACTATCCCATCTAGAGTCACAATGACCTCTCAGCTGTCACAAGCCAGAGCCTTTGCAGGTCCTCAGTTCAAAATACCAAAGCTGGAGGCCATAGAGATCCATAGTCCATGCTTCACAAACTTAAGAGATAATTAAGTGTGGTCCAAAAAGATCAGCCGCTTTTTTATCTTTAACACGGCAGAATGAGACATGCCCCAGCCTTCTGGCTGCCATGTTAATGCTTTTTCTCTTGTACTCTGCTACCCTTCTGGACCTCCCCTGTAGCATCTGACCAGCTGACCACTCACTCCTTAACTCTTTTCTCCCTACTCCTCTGGGATATTATATATTCCCAATCCCCGCTGACTTTTCTGGAAACTCTTGCTGGCTCTTCTTCTCCCTCCTGCCCTGTAAATAAACGAGATCCACACCAAATGACCCAGTCTTTCAGGTAGTAAGCATAATACCTAGCACAGATATTAATTTCCTCCTCCCCTCCTCTCTTCTGTCTCCATATTCTCTTTCCGTTAGGAATTCAACATATCGGAAAGGCCTTCTGAAATCTAAAAATATCCATCACTTTCATCAGTGGGAAATCATCACCTACCATGTGAGATTCAGCAGAACCTAGTGGAGACTTAGGGGTCTGATATCCAGGTGCCTAAATTCAAACCCCAGCTTTAGCCTATGACACTGTGACCTGCCAAATTCCTTCCTAGGTCTCTGTCTCCTCATCTAACCACACAGCATTGTTGTCAAGACCATGTGAGATACCACCTGCGAGTTTCTCAGTAGCGTAGCTGACTCACGGTAAATATTAAAGGACAACTGCACAGCAGACACTATTGTTTTTTAATGTTCATTATTATTGTCTGCCAGGGATGATGCTTAGGCCTAGCTCCTTCTCTTGAGTAACCCAGTATCTTACAAGGGCCATGGAAATTAGACTAAGTGGTGTCATTGAGCTTTACAGGTACTGTGGTAGATGTATGCAGAGGGCAGGTGACGAAAAAGGAGTAAAGAGTTCGTTCTACTTAGGGCATGAAGAAAAGCTTTACTTAAGAGCTAATCATCAATCTAAATCTTGTTTTCCTCCTGGGATTGAAATTCCTGTATGGACCATATTTAAACTTTATATAAAAAGCTTCACAGAATAGTAATGTCATCACACACACACAAGGGCAGAGTTTCTGGGATTTGAGGTGCACCAGAATCCTTTTTCCTCTTGGGGGGGGGGGGCTTGTGGGTATTTGTTAAGATGCAGGTTCCTAGGTCTTGCCCAATAAGGTGGGTCATTCAGTAAGCCTGGCAATTGCCATTTTTCACGCAGGAGGTCCATGAGTCATACATCAAACACACCGATCGTGAGGAAGAGTGAAGGCATTGGTACAAAATTAACCAAAGTACCTTGTGCTGATGATTATATGGATGTACTTGTCTCTTCCTAGGAATGACCTCCGTGGCTTGGGTTGCAAACAAACTCCTGGATTCTGAAGGGGGAAAATCTACATTTTGCAGATGTCATGCTTTAGCATATTATCTACACTGCAGTTTTGCCCCACAGACTGTTTGGATGGACTGACTCTCCCTGTGGCCTTCCCCTCCTGCCAGGCCTGCCCTTCAGAAGGAAACGATTTCATGTAATGCAGCTTAATTCCAGCTACTAGGGGTGGTCAGAAACCACGGGCCAAAATAATTCCACGCCACCCCTTGGAGGCAATCAGGTGATCTAAGCACCTCACACCAGAGAAGTCAGGGAAACACCTGGTCCAGAGAAGTCAGGGAAACACCTGGTCCGGTATGTCAGTGCCTGCGGCACCCAAGTCAGAAGCAGTGCCTCGGTATTTAAAACCAATTGCCGTGACGACAAACCACCCAGTTTTCAGCGTTATTAAAAGCCTTCATTTTCTCCCTAAACCGTGCTGTGTGGTATGGCTGTAGTCATCTGGCTGATTTTGCTGGGCCTTTGAATGTCTGATGCGTGTATGTTTCTTTGAGTTTAATTTTAAGCCCGGTCTTCACAGCGATAGGGGAAAGGAATCATGGATAATTAAAGCTTAAAATATTCTCATTTCATGGTGGGGCTAACAAGTGAAACTGCAAGTAATGATGTAATCCAACTTGTCAAAAAGGAAAATGAAAAGGGGAGACAGAAGGCAGGACAGAGCCTAGGGACCCGGCATGCCATGTCATCTTCTAATTAACTAACTGATCCTTTAAACTGTCAAACTCAGCCAGGAACTCCATGGCCTGCCGTCTGATTAATATTCTTATTTGGGCACTGGATGTTCTGATTTAGGTCCCAGTGGTTGTAGTTAAACATCGGTCTTTAAAAAAAAGAGAGAAATTTCAAACGTGCCTTGCTAACTGTAGTCTCCAGGTTTTACATTCATAGGGAAATGAGGGGAGGCCACCCTGAAGTCCATAAGCCACGGCCAGAGCAAATCCTCTACGGATACATATTGATTTCTGAATCATGATGAGGACTTGTATATTGAGGAAATAATTATTTTCTTCTTTGCATTGGAAGCCATATTGTTAATCACACGCCACACTTCGTTGTTGAGCGAACAGTGTGCATAAAATTATATAGCATTTGGTAATATAATCAAGCTTTTAAGCCCAAACAAAAATAATTGAATGTGTAATTTAATCAAAGCAGGCTAGAATTGGTCATTTACTTAAACCGCAATAAGTGGCAACTGAACTTTTATTCTTAAGGCACAGGCTGCAGAAGAATACTTTCCCTCTCTTACATGGACTTCTTTGACAAAGAAGCATTCCAGTTCTTGTGTGCCGTTCTGACTACATGCTCTTCGCGGAAAAGGCAGCTGGGAGGGCTCAAAGAAACAAAACCACCATCCCAGACCATGCCTGAGTCCGCTTCACGTGCCCTTCCGCCAGAAAGCTGGGCAGGACACACCAGAGCACCTCCAGAGGACGGCGGTACGAGGGATGGGCCTTCAGAGGTCCAGGAGGAACCATGCCTTTCCTTCATTCTGAGTTCACTTTTTATTTATTAAAGACCTTCCAAGGGAAGAAATGGTTCAACCTAGTTCCACCTCAAGTTCAAACAGCTTTGACTTTCAGAAAAAAATATCCTAAAATATAACTTGGGCCTTACCTCTCATGGTATTGGTGGATCCCACATCACTCTGTCCAAGGTCTAGATACCAGGGACCCCACAGAGTCCCCTGGAGCGATTCATCTTTACCCAACAGGGCTCAGTAAACATGCTCAAGCTCTTGTTAAATTTACTGCCCAACTATTCCAACGCATATTCAAAAACGGATGACACCGCCCAGTGGACGCACAGATTGGGATCATAGTTCACATACACTAAACACAAATGGTGTAGAACAGCTAGACTCAAGCTGATCATCTATCGAACAAATAAGGCCGTCTCTCATGCAATCAGACACATTAATAATAAGTCATAGCTTGTATCATCGGGGGAGACGTGCCACACATATAATCAATATAATTCTATCAATAACCATTCTAAATAAATAAATACATGAATTCCAAATGGCTTCTAGGGTTTTCCAGATTGAGCAGAAAGAAATTTATGGTCAAACTGGTTTGGGGCATAACTGTACACTCCAGAAGGTATTTCTGTATATCTGCTAACCACTGTAGGAGAAGGATGAAAATCACCCACCAGTACCAAGATTATCCTCACTGGGTCACCCCACTGTGAAGGATGAGAATTGAAAAGCTAAGAGGAAAGACTCACTGGTGCCGCACACCAGAACCTTAATTCTTTGAGCTTTGATTTAGTAGCCTGGCCTGTCCGAATGAGACCATCAAAGTTGATGGTCAAAAAGTTCCTGTTTTTTTCCCTCCCTGTAATTATTTCTAGGATGATCTGAAACAGTTCTTCTTTAAGAAGAAAAAAGGAAACAAGCTGATAGTTTAAATTTCACATATGCCCATCTCCATTGGGACTTTACGTCGTTGGTGAGACCTACCGTCACTGATGACAATCCTGGCCTGAAAACTCCCAGTCAGGAATCCAATACCAAGCCAGGGTGATTCTTGACATCTTACTTCAGAAGTCACTGTCGGCGTCCTGCTTGCCAGATGACTTCCTGAGCTGTGTTCCTCAGAGCTGCAAATACTTCTTTGGGTGGGGAGCAGGCTCCGGGGGACACCGAAACTGGCTCAAATCCCACAGGCAGTAAAGTAATTAATGGTGTCTTTCAGGGCAAGCGCAGTAAAAAATAATTGCTCTCAAATTTTTACTGCTAATGAATGATTGGTATAGTCAATATTTGTGGTGTTGGGCGTGGATGTGTATTTGTGTGTGTGTGTGTGTGTGTGTGTGTGAGGGATGGGGTGGAAAGTCTTTTGGATGCAAATACCCAAACCAGTCTATCTGCCCAGTTAACAGCTCTGAACCGCCATACCACAAATGCTGAATATGTTGACTTTAAATGTCTACAGGGAACATATGCCATGGATCAAAGAACACACTGATTAATCCAACAGGGACCAAAGTCTGTCACTTTGGTCATGGTACAAAGATGTGCCAAACCCAATCACTAAAGACAGCAAATAAATGGGAGGCAAAAGCCAAAGCAAAATGGGTTTGAAAGAGGGGTGGAGCTGCCAGCTACCCATCCATATGCTCTTTGATTAGGTATAATAGCTTTCCTTCCCTGGCACTGTGTTAAATCAAGACTTCCCCTTTCTTAAAACAACAACAACAAACTACCAGTTTGCTGATGCCAGGTAACTCTCAATCGCGTCGTAATCATTTACCATCATATGAGGTCATCAGCTTTCTCTTTATGGAATCCCACAGGTTCTCTAGCTTCTCATCACACACACATACACACACCGCCCCATAAACTCAGATTTAAGGATAAATGTGCTCATGTTGTTAAATGAGAAATTAATTCTCTTAAGTAACAGGAGTGGTTGCTAGTTTGCACACTGAACACAGAGAGAAAAGGGTGAGACGCAAACAAAATCGGAGCATTCCTGGTGTGTGAGAAAGAACCTGCCATGATTTTATGGGCCGGTTAGGTCAGCTGTTTAGAACACAGATGCAGCTGAGTCCATGGCAGCGAGTGTGTTTCCCATGAGAAGAGGACAAGCAGCCTGGCACCTGTTTAGGATGAATCCTTAACTTCCACCCACCAGTCCACAGATACACACTCTCGGGGTGGGGTGGGAGCACAAGACTGAAAACAAAGCCATACTCGGTGTGGTAGGCTAGGAGGGGGTCTTGAGTGGAGTGGGAGTGGGGGTGTGGCTTAGAATTGAGCAACACACACTTTGTTTTCTCTGCCACCAACATGGTGATGATCATTTGCTACTTCCTCCAAGAAACCACAAAATATCTGCCACGTAGAGTTCTCCAAATCTGATGCGGGAATATACACTTTAACTTTTCAAAGGTAATTCTATTTACATTTGCTTCTCTCTTTATAAATTCACTGAAGGCAGAGCCATGTGCTGAGAACTCCATGCTCATAGCAAACAAAATACACGGCCGAGTCAGTTGTTGCCAGGCCAGCCTTCCAGGACCTGTCCCACCCGACTCCCACCCTAACTGGTGTTATTATTCATGCATTGATTTAATACTCTGAATTCCAAAGCACGTGTATTTCCTTTCAGCTTTCCTTGAGGAGCACCATATTTCACTCGGTTTCAAGTTTTAAGTTACTCCAAAGCTATCCCAAAATCCATAGGCAATGGATAAAAGTTGAATGATTTGATTTTATAAGGTATTCATAAGGTGAATGGCTGGGACTGACAACGCATGATGTCAAAGAAAATTCTTCAGCCAGCTTCTATCTGGATGTGTGTGTGTGTCTCTGTGTTTAAAGTCCACTGCAGTTGTCCTTAACTCATTCTTCTGCATAATTTATCGGGCAGCTGTCAAACACGCATGTTATCCTGTCTCATATCTGACAACTGTACAATATATGACATAAAAAAACAGCTACAAACAAACTGCCATTTTGCAATTGGATAAATGAAAGAAAGTACAACGATGAGAGAAAACAGTTGGGAGAAAGTATGCTGCTTCCCCCTCCAGCAGGCAGGCCTAAGAATGAACTTACTGTTAACTCTTGAATGGTCCATGGAAATGCCAGAGACACTTACTGCACAATGGTTGGTATCCTTTCTTTTTAAAAAAGCACAATAATTTAAATATATATAAAGCTGTTTCTTCATGCATTAAGTATATGCAAATCTACATAAATTTTACATTGTCTACAAGGATTTTATAGTCAACAATGTTAATATTATAATGAAAAACAGTTTGAAAAACTCTAATTTCCCTGAAGAGAATGCCTAATACTCATAAGTGGGTCAAATAATGCAATTCTGAAAACCTCACACGCACAATTGCTCTCCACTCTAACCACAAAGCATTGTTACTAAGCTAACATATTAATCCTTTTTGATCTATTTCCATTTCCTGCATTGTATTCACTGCCTCTTATGCTTGTCCAACATCAACAGGTCATTCAGAGAGGGGTCAGTGTTGGCCAATATAAATAACCGTTATGAAACCTCTAGCATGCATTAAATAAACAAAGTGGCCAACACTGTTAAAACACACAAATTTCAAATATTTTCATGGGGGACGGCGCACTGTGAAAAGCGCACGTACAAATTAAATAACCGAATCACAGCAAGCTATTCCAGCACAAAGTTCCCTATTTTAAAATCAGCTTGCAAATACAGATGACAGAGCCCCTGGGGCAGGATGGTATGCCTGGGCTTAGTACCACAGGCACGTATATTTCAGAAGAGTTTCACACACATGGCTGAAATTACCAACATGTATACAAACGCAAGGAGTTGCAGCCAGGTCTACAAGAGCCAGAGCTGGAGGAGAGCCCAGAGAAACTCTGAGCAGGGAGAGGCAGTGACAGCCCCTCTAGATGCTTTTCTCTTTCTCCAGCCCAAAGCCCATTAACAAGAAACCCCTCCTCCCCCTCCCCCACCTGAGCAGGGCAATACATCTGCAATCTCAGTGTTTGGAAGAGGTGATAGAAAGCGTACTGATGTGGATAACCCAAGAGGTACCTACATCTGGGTCCTTGGGAAGGGCTATGGGTTGCCTCTCCTGACACCACATTTACCTCTTTTGCCTTTTGCCTAGGTTGTTATTAAATTAATCTGCTTTGAGCTGGATAGAGAAGTACCCATAACAGCAAAGGAAGACAGAATCAACGAAGTTTGACCTTTCCTGCCGTGGGGAGATGGCCAGATCATGGTGCTGACTCACCAAAGGAGGTTACAGAAGAAGCTTAAACAGTGTGACATTATTTTACAAATAACTAAATAGATGGATAAAAGATGCATGAAACAATAAAGGAAGACATAATATCCAGAAGGATATTCACCTGAGTTATCTCATCTCTATGCACTGGGATATCAGCCAATTTTGTTTCTTCACAATTATTATTATTATTACTACATTATTTTGTGCTCTGTTGATTTGGTTTGATTGATTGAAAATCTCTAGGAAATGAATCTTGAATCCCTACACTCTCTTGGTGCAATAGCTGATTTCTCTTGGAGTTTGGACTGATTTTATATCTCCTTTTTTAAGCAATTTATTTAGGAATGTACATATTTCGTTCTTTACCATTTGGAAGTTGCACTTTCAGTTTTCACTATAAGGTTAAGCATAATTAGGACCACAAAGCTGTTCTGATTTTGGAAAAAGAATCACCATGAATAATGACCAAAGATTATTCTCAAATAAAAGTAGTAGTAATAATAAATAGTCACTGTATGCTTTAAGCATTTCTCTGCACCACACATTATCTCATTTAATCCTTATGATAATTCTGTAGGTAAGAACTGTTACCCATATTATTCCCAGTATATAGATAAGTAAACTGAGACCTGGAAGGCAAGCTGACTCAGGTTTGCGTAGCTAGTGAGTGTCTGAACTTGGCTTAAACCCCAGTTGACCCAACTATACAGCCTGTGCTCTCAGTGATTATATGATGCTGTGTTAACATTAAGAAATGGCTATAGTACAATCCCCACACTTGTACAAAGAAGCATTTCAGATCCAGAAAGTCAAGGTAATGGCTACTGTGTGTCACCTACAGAAACCAAGGACTACTTTCTTAGCCTGCAGAAGTTCTCGGTAGCAAGGCATATATGATTTTGGAGCTTCTATTTTTCTCACCTGCAAAACAAATACTATAACAAATCCTGTTCTAAGAAAGAAAAAGCCTTATTTGTTTCCAAAATCCTCTGTGACAGTAGGATATAATATGCCAGTTTAAACAATGATGGACCGTTTTTCTCTTGCACTGAGCAACTAAAAGCATAAACTGCATTTTGGTTTTTCAAACAAAGATTCAGAGAAGTCAGAATTCACATTTTTTTCACTAGTGCCATTTGTCCTCCTCTGACCTTTGCTAATTTTCCTGATGATGTTTGAACAGAACCTGCTGTTTTGGGTAATTCCATGTCCATGCATAAAAACAATCAATGACATCAGCATAGTTATGAGAATTAGACTTATTAGTTAATTACAGAACCAGCAGAGGGAGCACAAACCCTGCATAAATAATAACCATTTCTACTGAGCTTAAAAATGGTGGTGGGGAAAAATGCATTTAGAAACTAAATTATCAGTGGTCAGAAAAGGTTTTCTGCTTTCTTGGAATGGTGTTAGGCTAAAACTCCAATTCAGCATCCATATATACTGTGGGTATAAATGTTGACTGCTTGAATATTTAAGAGGAAGAAAGCTCTGTGTATATGTGTATCTGTTTGCGTTGTGCCTTGTTACATGGTGAAACCCTCCCCTCTGGTGGAATAATTAAGATCAGATGGTTAGACTGGCCTGGAGTTGGCAAATATTTACTTGTTCGCTGATATTGCAGTAGCTTTTATTTTAGCCTCACTCATCCTAAAACAAAGTCCCAAGTGAATAAGCCAATTTTATGCTTCTAAGGTACAATCAAGGTTCATATTTATGGTTGAATAAAGATTTGACACAAGTCAAATAATGTCTACTGGTGTAAGGAAAGAAAAAGACAATCATCATCCTTTTTTTTTCTGTTGAGCTTTCTGTCTTAAGTACTGGTAACATTTTTAACAAATTGCCACAAGTTCCGAATTTGAAGGGAGATGTTCACTTTTTCCATGAAGAAGTCAGTACATGTACAAGTGCCACCTACCCAAATAACACTGCCACGTATAAACGGGAGTTACGATAAAGGGCATCCGTTTACCCATCCATCGATAGCTTAGGCAATATCCTGAGGGCTGAAACATTCGGTCATACAGACCACTATTGAGGAGCAGGCCAGCTGCTTAAAAAACAGGTCTAACTACCACACCATCATGACCCTACATAATATAAAAACTAGCCAAAGAGATGAATGATATTATCAAGGACTTGATATTTGTGCTGTGCATTTCTTCTGTTATTTTTGAGAGAATGGTCATCCCATAATTGAAGTCAGAAAAATAAAAATGATAGTACTTAATATATATCACCGTTTAAAATGTATGTATCCAACAGTATGTTGAAACAAAAGATCTACTTTTAGAACGTGATGAGAATGATCTCTTGGGGGCAAAAAAAAAAAAAAAAAAAAAGGACATTTCAGCTTTATCACATATTCACATAATTATCAAGGGTCAAGAGCGGAGAAATAATGTGTTGGTTGAAGAATGGCCCCAGTACGGATCTGTCTGGCTCTAGTGAAAACCAACCAGGGGTGCCAGGGACAGGCGTCCTGCTCACAGCTGCTGCTCCCAGGACCCCCGCCCCCCACCCCCCGGGGTTCTGCTGTTTTCCCAGGAGCCCCCACCCACCCCGGGGTCTGCAGCCCTCTTCTCCCACAGGCCCTCCCCATGGGCAACTATTTCCCATCATCCTGCTTCCCAGAGCCTGCTGCCCCAAGGAGGTGGAACGGCAGAGTCAAGGAAACTGGAAAGCCACACTCGGGTTCAGAGACCCAGGGTTTGGTTTTCCATGGGGAGAAACATGCTCTGCCCTTGCTGCTTATTCCTTTTTCTCTCTTGAAGGACCTGAACGTGGCGGACCCTCCAAATGTGGGCCTTATCATTTGGGTGCAGTTAAACTTTGGGCCAACTGGTTTTCTTGATCAGAAAACAGGAGGTGTGATTGTGGTTCTAGTGGGTGGATTCAGGTCTGGTGCACAGAAAGTGCTCAATAGTGACTGTTAACACTATTAACTCACTTCCCAAATCTGATGCCAATTCCTCCCTTTCAGAGACTAACCACCCGAGTGTGGGTTTTTCCCAGTGCTTTGAAAAGTCCAAATGCAAATGGGGCCTGTCACTCCGTGCAGATGCTTTTGAGTCTTTTCTCCATTTAAAGTAAATTTTCCCCATCTTTTTTTGTTTATTTGAATATTTAATGACAAACCAACATTTACTGAACACCTATTATATACTAAGCACAGTGCTAGAAGCCTGACTTAAACAATCTCATTTTGTCTTCAAAATAATCTTATGAGCTAAGCACTTTCTTTTTCCAACATGGGCAGGCACCAGAAATCAAACCCAGGTCTCTGGCCTGGCAGACAAGAATTCTGCCGCTGAGCCACCATCGCACCTCCCCAAGCACTCTTTTTATTCACTGGTTTACAGATGGAGGATTCAGAGAGGTTAAGCAACTTGTCCAAGATCACCCAGCTAATATGTTGCAATCAGGATTCAAATTCAGACATCTGTCTGAGGAAGTCCATGCTTGCCCTCTGCACAAGACCTCACTGCATTTTCCCTTTCATGTGAAAAAAAGTAGATGACAATGTTTACGGAGGATGGCAGAATCCATTATTGCTAGAATTCTCATTGTCTTATTTTGTTTTATGCAACTAAAAGTCTGCTGAGTTTGAGAATTAACGAGAGAAAAAAGTCTAAGCAGAAGAATTCCATTATTGGAAAAAATATCAATAGGTGAGAGAATGGCTATTGGCTAAATAGTGACTTATTCTAACATTCTCTCCAGTGGTCCTTGGTGCTTGCATTATGAGTTGTGTCCTCCACTGGAATAAGCTTTCTTTTCCATTGTGATGGCTGAAGTCAATACAGACCCAATCAGGAAGCCAGCTCACTGCTCATCTCTTTAAGCACAAAATAAACACAACTAACAATCTGAGGCCTGGAATCCTGATTCATTTTGACGATCCACTCGAAACTATAAGCTTCCCATGAATTAAGAAATTCCTTAATTCGTCTCCACAGGGAACATGTTAGCTGTCTCGCAAGTGCAGCCCAATCATTTTCCTTATTTATCCTGCCGCATTTTCTAAATGAAAAATTATAGCAGTGAATAGGATATGAGCACACTCAGTAAGTAGATTTCTTAAAGAAATTTCTTCCCGATCAAGGATAGGGAAACAGATCAACAATATTCATTTTCATCATATAAATGAACTTAACACAGCCTTGTCTGTGCTTAGGCATGGAGATAAGGATTCATTGTATATCCACTTTTACTCCTTTTGGTTTGTGTCAATCCATCATAGAATGAATTGAGAGAGACCATCATTGGGTCTCATCTTATCCCATTAGGATATGGTTGTAAACCTAAACCCCACAGTTTATTTCAGTGAAAACAGCCAGGCTTGAGAAAAGCTAACCTTCAGTCAGGCCTATGCTACACGTTTTTATTTTTAACAGTTCACAGCCATGCTTGGACAATTCTGAAGATAATTCAGGAATCTGCAAAAAAAACTCAGGATAGGCAGCACGGATTTGGATAACCCAGAAATCTTAAAAAGAATCCTTTGGAACTTCCCACATTTAACTGATTAAATATCTCAAAGATCTGTGCTTGTAGAACTCATCTCATTAATATATCAGGCTTTGACCACCATAAACTGCTCATGTTAGAAAAGCAGAGTCTGCTGCATTCGCTTGTTTAGAGACACTGTCTCATCACCAGCAACTCCCAACAAGGGTTATGGTTCTCTTGATGACCTGGCCATTAAATGCAAATTTTTTCATGTAGATTATTGACTTTATCTTTTAAAACCAGATCCAGGGACCATATGAAGCTGTTCGGATGGTTCTGCGGCCAGCAGATGTTTCCTATCACAGACATGTCACACATGCACAAGAAGAGAACATGTTGCTCTTCTGCCAAGTCATCCAGAGCCTGAGGTTCCCCAAGGACAGGGGTTCATCCATGGGCAGCCAGAGAAAGGGTCATGATTCATTCTGGCAGGGCCCGAGTCTGGACAGAGTTCTCTTTAATTGCCTAGTTGTCATCTCCAAGATACTCTGGGGTGACATTGCGGCTAGAGTAATGACGAAAATAAATACACAGAACCTCATCTATTCCTGGATCCTGAAATGCTCTATTTATTCGTTCAATATTCATTAACAAGAAAAAAAATTAGAATTCATCTTTCACATTCCCCATCGATACCGTACATCATTTTTGCTTGGGCGTAAATTGAGATATGTGTTCTTTCAATTATATGAAAAGCAAGATGTCAAATTGATTACACGTTGGCAATGATGCTGTGCTTTATGCTCACATTTTTGATTGAGAAGGTTTGCAGTCGGAAGGCAAGGGTAATCAGCTTAGAACAATCTGAATGGTAATTTTGTTGTAGAGGTGCTAAATCATAATTTCATCACTAAAGTGGTATGTAGCTTATAAACCTTGAAAAAGGAACGGATTCTATTTATTCATATTGTATGAAGTTGCAAAAAGTAAGTCTGAGACACTTGAGTTTGGGTAGAGTGGAGTGCCAGGAGAAAACCGAGCCTTGTATGTGGACTCCTGGTCCCTCAGAATGGGCTGTTGGGGTGGTCACAAGTACTTTGAGCAACAGCAGCAGCTACTGCATTGATGAAGGGGCCACCATCCCATGCCAAGGTCTATGCTAAGCACTCTGCACACATTATCACGTTGGCTTTTTCAACACCCTTCCCCCGTACGTACTACTGGCCACATTTTCAGAGATGAGATTAAGTATCACACCCAAAGTCAGGATTCACACCCACTTCTGTCTTCCTCCCAAGCCTGCACTGGTGACCTCCAGAGTATACCACCACGTTCAGTCATCTGACTTGCCTTGTGACTACATCCTGTCAGGACCACCACTGAGAGGAGGCAAGAGGCCAAGAGAGATGCTAGTGCAAAGTTTTAGTACTGCAGGTTTGCACACGTGTAAGAATACAAGCAAGCTTCAAAAGGAGATAGTCTTACAGGGGATGCAGGGGCAGAATTTCTGGTCTCCCTGGGGCTCACCATGCTGTGACCTCAAGCGGAGCCACCTTTATTCTGTCTGACTTGGGAAGGAAAGGCTCACCCGAAGGGGGACCTTGCAGGGAAGAGGCTGACTCCTTTGACAAAGTACTTGGGGGCTGCCTGATCACTCAGTATCGAGAGGCCCTTTTTTCCAGGAAGACCCACATAGAAAGAGAGGAGCCATCTACCATTCAAGTGCCTCTCCTTATTTAATATATACCTTATTATTTGGAAGCTCCACATATATACATCTACTATACTTGAATCTATAACCTGGAATCTGTTTCTTTATATACCTGGAACTCAGATTCTGCTCTGCTACATTCTCGAACACCTTTGATCACAAGTTTCAGCTATTATGCTGTCAATGAGTTGAGTAAGTGTAACATAAAGAGTCTTCTAATTACATTGAAATGGGATGTTTGCCATCTCAAACCCCTGCTCGGCTAGAGGCACTCACTGGCAGCTGCGGTAAGTATCTACTGTCTCATCCCCAGAGCCTGGCTTGTTGCTCGGTACAGAGCAGGCATTCACCAAATATTCGATGATGATGGTATATACCTTCCTTTTTGATTTTGATTTTTAGTTTTTGCATTTGATTCTCAGCCTCTCCACTGTTGCTGCAGATTACCCTTCCTTCCCCTCTGGTCAATCATTACCTTTCTAAAAGCAATCGCCTTCCTTAGACACTGCGGTGGCCATGGTCTGAACAAACACGAAGTGAGCTGTTTCCAGGCTGCAAAATTCAAGAAGGGGATTTGGAGAGCAAAAACCAAAATGAAAATAGCACAATACCCCTTTATAATTAAATTTATTTTATAATTATAATAAGAAAAACCTCTGAAGAGACAGGAGGTTTTGAACAAGACCCCACCAGCACCCCACAAATGCTGAACCTGGTCTGAGGATCAGAAAACTGCTACTGGAAGTCACGATTATTATTGTACGTTATTTGTGGTCAGTGCTGGAGAAACGATTTTCTTTTTGCAATATCTCTGCCCCAATAAAATTAAGAACTTACTGTAGGATCTAAATTCCTCCCAACGGAATCAAATTTAAATATATAATAAGCTTTTCTGCCACAGGGATTTATGGTTTCTTTTTTTAATAGTCACAGTCTGATATACGTTTCTTTGATCACAGGTAGATTCATTAATCTTTTTTTCTTAAACATCCACTATTAAAAACAAATTCTGACCCTTCAAAGTGATTGAATTTTACATTTACTGAATGAACTGTGGATGGTTGGGATACATCAGAAAAACAAGAGGACCTTAAAATAAAAACAGATACTAAAGAC
Source organism: Myrmecophaga tridactyla (assembly GCA_004026745.1). Classification (NCBI taxonomy): domain Eukaryota; kingdom Metazoa; phylum Chordata; class Mammalia; order Pilosa; family Myrmecophagidae; genus Myrmecophaga; species Myrmecophaga tridactyla. Next base: position 22,336 of record PVIY010034125.1, read on the forward strand.
TGTATTTTCCTGATTGTCACTCAAGCTAATTATGCTTTACTCTAAAGCTTTGTCTATCAGGCAAGAAAGGAAAAGGCAATTGGGGGTTCTCTCCTTGCACAGTCTAATGTCTGGGAATATAACACCAGTTTATTCACAGCAGGAGTCTGCTGTAATTGGCAGTTCCATTTTCCCCTACTAGAGGGTAATTCTCTAGCGAAGAAAACACAATGTTAACAAGATTTTACAAATTTGACATATGGTATCCTATCTGAAATGACCAACAAAACTTCCCTCTGTCCTCAAACACAGTTCTTGCTGGATAGGACTACAAGGGAGCAAATAGAAGGAGGTAAAAAGCCCTGGGAGTTCATTCTCTGGTTGTTACAAAAAGCCAATTAATAACAACAAAAGGTAAGCCTCTCAGGGTAGATGTGTCTCAGAGAGCTGGTGATGAGATGGCAATAAAATCCTCACCTAGAACACCCAGCTTCCTGGATGCCAATCACACGCAGATGAAGAATCTGGCTCAGGGAGGGAAGCCTTAGTGAGTCCACTCTGTTTGAGTGGGGCAAGAGGATATCATAAAAGCAGCACAAGACCCAGAGACAGTTCTGGGCTTGTCTTCATCCCCTCCCTAAAAATACAGAAGTGCTAGAATGGATTTTTAAGGAGGGTCAAATTGTTTTTGATGTGAATTCAAAAGGGAGCTGCTCCATCTTAACATATGTCTTGGTTCAAACCATACACCCAATGAGGTCTCTGCATTCTGTTTGAACTAACAAAGGAACGTATGAAAGAATATTCTGGCACACAAAAAACTAGACAGAAACGTACATAGATTTTCCAGGATAAGAAGAACAAAGATTTTCTCCTCTTGTGCATATTAAGTGACATGTCATCTCATTTTTTCTTGGTAGGACATTTAGGTAGATTCTATAAAGAAAGAGAGGCATGAATGGGTCTCCAAGAATAAATCCTGGGTCTGCTTCTGAGACACCCACAGTTTACTGTCTACAGCTGTAGTCTGGGGACTGTCATCAGACCCTCTCTGATCTCAGCTGCAGAGACGGTACATGGGAATGGAGATTCACTTTGAGGGTGGTGATCTCGAGGGGTTTACATAAAGGATTAACAAGCAGTTTCCACGCACCCGGTACTTGCAGTAAAGGCAGAGAATCAGGTTAAGGCCTAATGTTCACAGGGAATGAAACTGCCTTTGATACCTCCTGGTGACATCTAATTGACAATCAACTGGAATCTGCCTAGGTGAACAAGTGGCAGGATGGCAGAGCCACTGTTTAGTTTCAATGTACACAATGACACAAATGCAAATACACGCAAATCCTGCAGGGACAATTATTTATTTCTGCACTCAGATTATGTTTTGGCCACAGTTCCTGCCCATTTCTTTTTTTTTCCTGCCTGGATGTTCCAGCGGTGATTCCTCATAGCTCCTGAGCTGTTTTTAGTAGCATGGGGGCAGGCCTTGAATTAACACTGAATCACACAGCAAGAGAGTTTTGCTTTCTCAAACATCTTGCCACTCTCCCAATTACAAAAAAATAAAAGCCTCAGTTTGGTGCTGGTATATCTTTTTCATCTCTTTGATATTTGTTACTCTCACATGGAGAAAAAACATCAAAGTGTTCAGTAGGCAGTAGAACCCAGTTAGCATCTAATAATGAGCTGTTTTCATTGTATACCTTTTTATGGTTATTTCTTCTCCTATGACAAGTGTTACTGATCGTCTATGTCCAGAAGTTAGAGAACAGTTTAATTTATAGTTAAGTTTTTTTTCCTTTACAAAAGTGAGTCAAATAAAAATATACGGAAATGATGGTGAGAGGTACATTTCTACAGAAAAATCAAGAAGATGGCATGCGAAGGACTAAAGTTTGGTGAAAACATACTCTGTATTCTGGATTGTAAAAGGCAAACCAAGTTTTCCAATATTTAATATACATAAAAAGCATCATGCTTGTACATTGTTGTTGGGAATGTAAATGGTACAGTCACTACAGAAAACAATTCAGTGATTCCTCAAAAAATTAAACAGTGAATTACCGTATTACCTGGCAATTCTCCTCCGAGATATATACACACACACACACACAAAAGAATTAAAAAGGAGACTCAAACAGATACTTCATACCAATCTTCACAGTAGCACTATTCACAATTGTCAAAAGATGGAAACAAACTCAGGGGTCCATCAACAGATGAATGGTATACCATACAAAGGATGAAGCATTGATACACACTACAACATGGATGGACCTTAAAGATATTAGACGAAGTGAAAAAAGATACAGACAAAAAAACGATCCCATTTACATGAAATATCTAGGATAAGCAAATTCATAGACAGAAAGTAGATCAGAAGTTACCAGGTACTGGGAGAGAGATGAATGGGGTAATAGGTAGAATTTCATTTGGGATGATGAAAAAGTTTTGGTAATGGGTGTTGCAAAATTGTACGTTGTAATGCCACTAAACTGTACACTTAAAATAGCAAATTTTAAGCTATATATGTTACAAGAATAACAAAATTTTAGAAAGGTAGAATGACCATAGGGATAGATTAAAAACAGGTGTCTGACATGCTTTAAATTCAACTCAATTGCAGGGAGTGCTCTTTGACTATAAAAAACATGCTCAAGCCCTCTCATTGTGTTGACTGATACAAATGGGAACCAGGAGTTAAATTAAGATTCTGAAGCCAGAAATCCTGGGTTTAACTGTAGTTCTGACACTTATCAGCTGAATAAGCTTGGGCTTCTCATCTAATCTGAAAGCCTCAGTTTCTGCATCTGTGAAAAGTGACAGCACATCCCTCAAAAGAGCTCCCGTGATTTGGCTCAGGACTGTCACTGAATTGGTGCTAAAGTAATGCTCCTATTTTATTTTTATTGTTAGGCATTCTGATTCAGCAAAATATCTATTTACTCCCTTAAAAAATGGATGCAATATTAATATGAATGAAATCTGAACAGCTGAAGCCACCAGGGTTTTGACAAATTGGAGGTCACATTATTTGGAGCCCTGGAAACTTCAGAGTTCTCCATCCAGCTGAGGGCAGGTGTGCTTTTAGGGATGGCTCTACAATTGGTCAGCTCCTAGCAAAATTCACCAGCACTGTGTGCTGGCTCACTGTGCAGTTGCCATGAATGTAGGGCCAGCCCAAAAGCTGTTGCCATTTATTACTTAAAGCCTGAGAGCCAAGTGCATCCACAGGAGTCATTTAATAGCCATACAATACTCAGGGCTATGTAATCATCAAATGCTTATTGACTTAAGCTGCAGGTTTTTTTAAATAACATTAGAAAAATATTACTTATTTAAACAATTTTCTTTGCAGGATCGAAATAAAGAACAAAGTATGATATACATGACACCCATTTTCTGGCTGGATGCATTGGAAAGCACCTCCTCTATGAATATATCTTGGTAGCTTAAGGTATGGTTTCTCAACCTTGGCACTACTGATATCTTGGATCAGATCATTTTTTTTAATTGTGTGTGGGGGGGAAGGAGGCTGTCCTATGCATTGCAGGATGTGTAGCAGTTACCCTGGCCTTACCCACTAGATGCCGTAGGACCTTCCTTCCCAATTGTGACAACTAAGAATGTATCCAACCATTGCCAAATGTCCCCTGGGGGTGGAGGGTAGGGGATCAGCTGAGATCCCACTACATTAGGTTCTGAACTGAAATTATTGGGGCTGTTTGCTGAAAAGTAATTGAAATATTAAATATAGAAAGATTCATAGTTATGGCCACAAATTGTGAGTAATTTAAAAGAAGCATTTCATATTTATAATTCTGTTCCACAATCGACAAATGTAATAAAAACTGCTCTGTAAACTGTACCATGTTGATGATTATTAAAAGTATACCATTGTGCTCTGGGACATAAAGGATGGGCTATTTGAGGAACTAACTTTTTATTAAGCCTGTGCCATGTGCTAAGTACCTTGCTGATGTTAACTCATTCATCCTCTGGTTTTTATAGCTGAGGAAACGAATGCTCAGGGAAATCAAGAAACATGACCAAATCACTCAGCTAGTAAGAGGTGGTAGCAGAATTTGAATCTAGGGTGGTAATGCTTCCGAGCACACTCTCCCAGCCCACCTGTGGTCATCCATACGCTGTGGATGTCATTCTGGAAAAGGAGGGTGAAACTCAGATGCACTTTCCCAAGATCTTCTAGAAACAATGGCCCAGATATCTAGAGAAGTCAACCAGAGGCAGAGCGAAATTTATTCCCCAAAGATGAAGCAATTTGAACCAGTTAACGGGTCTAAATTCACAACCCAGGGCCCATTGAGTCAACTGTGTAACCCAACCAGTCAAACTGACATTTTTGGGGTCAACTGTTCAAGTTTGCTACTTTTTCTTTCCCTTTAAACAAGCAGAAGATGATGGTTCAATGGAAATATCTGGGAGAAGCACATTATAAATTAACCTAGATAACAAGAAAGAATTTGAGATTATTTTACATTTTTAAAAATAAGTATCTGCATGGAACAAATTAACCCATAAACAGATTTGAGGAAAAGCATATAGTCGTTTTCAAGGGCCTATAGAATACTATATTTTTATTAGTCTAAAGCACACCAAGTTTTCTGAAGTGGCTTGTCCACGGAGTTGTGCCACTATATATGCGTGTCTGGGCCCATTGTTTTGTCGTCACAGGGGCTCTCACCCACGCCCCCCATCACTGGGCCTGGTCAACCTCACCCACTGATTTCACTCCCAAGGAGGGCTGGGACTCCCTTGCTGTCTGTCATTGACTTCTTTCCCCTCTTAACCTATTCTGTCCACATCCTCAAGATTTGTTTTATCTAGGTCACAGGCAAAACAGCCTCCTGGCTTTAACCCCTTAGGTTGAGGATGTTTATCCACATAAACCCTAATGGATTTTCAAAAATCACATTTTGAAATTATACCATGAGACAGCGAGGTAAATAGGTTCAGGATTACTAAACCTGAAACACAATTGGCTTTAATGGCCACGCCCACATGGAATGTGGGTAAAGGCGGGGATAAGCTGTGCTAAGGTAAAAAGAAAACAATACACACATAAATAAATGTATCTTAAAATTGTTTGA
>PVIY010034126.1:0-13551 GCA_004026745.1 Myrmecophaga tridactyla
CCCCAAGAGAACCTCTTTTTTTGCTCAGATGTGGCCTCTCTCTCCAGCCAACACAACAAGCAAACTCACCACCCTCCCCCTGTCTATGTGGGACATGACCCCCAGGGATGTGGACCTTCCTGGCAACATGGGACAGAAATCCTAGAATGAGCTGAGGCTCAGCATCAGGGGACTGAGAAAACCCCTAGAATGAGCTGAGATTCAGCATCAAGGGATTGAGAAAACCTTCTCGACCAAAAGGGGTAAGAGTGAAATGAGACAAAATAAAGTGTCAATGGCTGAGAGATTCCAAACAGAGTCGAGAGGATATCCTGGAGGTTATTCTTACGCATTAAATAGATATCACCTTATTAGGCAAGATGTAATGGCGAGGCTGGAGGGAACTACCAGAAAATGTAGAGCTATGTTCCAGTAGCCATGTTTCTTGAAGATGATTGTATAATGATATAGCTTTCACAATGTGACCGTGTGATTGTGAAAACCTTGTGTCTGATGCTCCTTTTATCTACCTTGTCAACAGACGAGTAGAACATATGGAATAAAAATAAATATTAGGGGGAACAAATGTTAAAATAAATTTAGTTTGAAATGCTAGTGATCAATAAAAGGGAGAGTTAAGGGGTATGGTATATATGAATTTTTTTCTGTTTTCTTTTTATTTCTTTTTCTGAGTAGATACAAATGTTCCAAGAAATGTTCATGATGATGAATATGCAACTATGTGATGATATTGTGAATTACTGATTATATACATAGAATAGAATGATCAAAAGTTAAGAATGTTTGTGTTTGGTAGTTTTTTGGTATTTTTTTAAAAATTTAAAAATAAAAAAACTAGTGTTACATGCGCTATTAATATATGTTCTATTCAAATTTTTGCTTTCAGATGCACGTACAAACTAATAAATGTATTTAATAGGATTTTCATTGTCAATCTGCCTTTAGGTTTCAAACAAAAAAGCCAAGATATTACATGGAAAATTACACACTATATACATTGACACTTTGGCAGCATTTTGTCAACTGATTGTGTTGGCTGTTTGACCACTGGTCTGTTCTATTGTCAGTTTTTTTCAACATTTATTGTATAAATAGTCTAGTCAACCTTTTTATTCTTGTAATTTGTGAGTTTTCTATCTTATTGCTACATAAAGTTAATAAATCAAAATTATGGTCCTCACACTTGGGCAATATTAAAATGAATAAACACCTTTCCCTTTCATTGTCAGGGACGGGGAATTTGGAAAATCAGATTTTAGGATTCCACCTCTCATTAGCTGTGTAATTTGAGATTTCTGCCAACTCAGACTCAATTCCTAATCTGTTGAAAGGAAAACAGTTTTTAGTGTAAAAACTTTCAGCCTCTCAAGATTGTTATCACATTAGCTTCAAACGATTAAAATAAAACTGTTATTCTGTAAAAAAAAAAAAAAAAGTATGAGAAATTCATGGCACCCTTACAAGCTCCTTTCCTAACACTCCCCTGTGCAGTGTGGAGCCAGCCTGAACTCCCATCGTGGGCCCATGGTACTGTTGCAGAAGAAGCAGAATAATCCCTGAACACACACTGGGGTGCTTGTATGTAGAGGCTATCTATCAGATGGTAGTCTCACATGATGAACCATGACACTTGTCTATGGCTTGCCTTCCAGAACTTTCCTTGCAAGCAGGCACAGCTTGCAGACAGCTAAAGCAGTGTAAGAAACAATGAACTCAAAGCAGACTGGGGAAAGGATTACCAGCCTTAAGGAACACAATAGAGCACCCTGGAAGGGTGGGGACCTGTTTCTTAGGGAGTAGAGGAGACATTCCTAAGACCATGAACAAACACAAGCCCATGACAAGACAAGGGCTGTTCAGGCCCAGACTGAGTTTGTACAAAGTACAGGTGGTGCTGCTGCAAGACCAAAAAAATATTCCTGGCACAGAAGTAGACATAGATTTATTGAAACTTACAAACAAGAGATGTTCACCAGTGGTGGCCAGTCTGGAGAAATAGTGCTCCTGAGGGAACGGGTATGTGTGTGTATGTGTGTGTGTGCAAGAGGTAATGTATGATTTTAAAACAAAGACATTCCATATAGAGACATTGGGTCTCTAATATAATCACTAAAAAGGCCTAAAACCTGTTGCTTTATCAAAATTAGTGTGTAAGACTAAGATACAGTCAATGAGGTTTTTACATCTGTGGTGACATTCTTCCCCCAGGGGAGATTGTTTACTTTCTCGACCTTTGTCCTTGGCTAAAGCAGGTGTGTTACAAGCAGTTTAAGAGCCCTGGGCCCTGGGCCACCACGATCCACCACTCCATAACAGGCTATGTTGACCATAGGACAGGCATTGTATCCATATACCACAACAACAATATAAAAGACAACAGAATAGTAATAATCCAACCTATAGGGCAGAAAATTCTATAAAGAAATGCTGCCAAGGCTGAGTAAGATTATTAAACCAAGTAGAACGATGGTCAGTAGATAATTGATCAATATGCATATGTGCTCTTGCATGATTTAAAGCCTGTGAAATATTATGTGAGTGACCAGGAATATGTACGCAACATTGTATGTTTATAAGGGCACAGGTTCCACCTTGTACCACAGTTAAAATATCTAAAGCCATTCTATTTTGTAAGACTACTTTCCATAATTGGTTTGTCTCTTCACGTAACAATGAATTGCTTATTCGTATTAATCAAGCGCATGAGTAGTGTGGTTGGCTAAGGCTGTTATATGGATTTTGGTAACCACCACAGCTCCGCCTAGGGCAAGAATAGCTAAAACCACCATGGGTACACTTCGTTCGATATCTAGATTTAACCTTTTCCCAGTTGCTAGGAGTGTGTGGTAAAAAATCATATAATGTGCCAGGGATAGATAGCTCCCCCCTTGTACAGTGTCCTGGCCAATTTTTGTAAGGTAAATAGGGCCATCCATATTGCCCAAAGTTTCATAGCCACCCCATGGAGGAGGCATATGCTCCATGTCTGTGGGAGGCACTTTGCCATTAAAAAAGCTATCATTATTGTGGCTTAAAGGTAAAATTACACACGTCTTAATTCCCATTAAGGCGTTCCATGCAGACAGGGACGGTACAGTCTAAGGTTACTACTTCCGATGTGAGCCATCCTATTTCATCCTGTACAGCATACCCTAATATGGCCGGGGGGTATGTACTTGTTTCCTCACAAGGGAAAAAATATAAGTTTGAGTCTCATTATAAGATGGTAATTGGATTTCAGTCTTAAAAGAGAAAGTATCACTCCAGAGTTGTCAATTTGTTGAGTTGTACCATATCAACAGAGCTTTCCACATAGTCCAGTTAGCCAGGAGCTAAGGACCAGGTAAGGCTGGCAGCACTCGCAGATGACAAGTCTGTGCAAATCCAACATTGGGTCTGATTGTGGGACCACTGAAGCCCCCTGTAGAAAGGTGTTTGCTAGGGCACTATGGGTGAAAACAAAGATGTATATGGGGAACAAAATGGGGTAAATCTTGTTTATTTCATAATATACATGCAGGAGTTCCATTGGTAGAAAGCAAGATATCAGGCAGAGGGACATTGAGTGGAGGTTTCAAATACCAGATATTCTCCCCCTGTAACTCTTGAGAGTCCTCAACCATGACATCAATCGTTAGTCTAGACATAGGAAAAGTCCATGAAGTTATACATAAGGTTCCCATGGGAATAGGAGGCCCCAGATTCGTAATTAAAAATATTACAGGCAAAAAAAAAATATTGCAGACTTTTTTCAATGAATTGTGACCATATAACAATGATTTGGGTGACTTCTATTCCCCATGGGATGAGCATTCCTAATCAGCATGGCTGAACAGGCCAACACCAAGGCCAAAGGACCTCATTTTTCCCCATTCATATGGTCTGAGGCATGGGCAACAATAAATTATTATTTTTATTCCCCCTTTTAGGCTGTAAAGCAGTTGGCCCTTTAATCTGTAGTCTTAGTGCTTGCATGGGCCCTGACATTAGCATTTCATTAGGAGCTGGAGCTGCAGCCCTCTGTGTAGAGTTTAGGCAGGTTGGGGCCTGATAAAAGCCTTTCATTTCATTGTTGTAGGGATTTCTTATCACCTTTCAACTGTCCCTTTAAAAGGATATTCAGTCTTCAATAAGACCTGCACCTATAGTGTTGATGAAAAGTCCACATTACATTATAGTCCATAGCCCAAGCTTGGATCATTTGTCTGGTGAAAGGGGTTCTCTGATCACTGTCTATTTGCATAGATAGCCCATAGAGGATGCTTGCCGTTTCTAGGCAATGTATGGTGACTCACTGATTAGCTTTTCCCAGCAGAAAAACTGACAGAAGTCTTATCTACATGGTGAAAACATACCTTGCCCCGTCTGAGAGTGGAAGGGGGCTGATGTAGTCCACTTGCCACCAGATCACGAACTGTGATTGGCTGATGTGTCCTATCTAGTGAGGCAACCAGCATGGTTGTCTCAGGGAGCACAATGGACACTCCTGTGTGATGTCCTGTGTGTGTAAGTTGTTGGCATGTGATGGGTAGCTGGAACTGCTGGGCTAAATACCATAAGGTTTAATACCCTCAGTGCCCACTCTCAATGAAGCCACCCAGCAGCTTCATGGGTTTCAGTAGTGTGGCTCGGGATTTGAGTGAGGGAGTCTGCCTCAGTGTTCTTGGATACCATGTTAGGACTGTGGGCAGGGACATGGTAGACAGCTACCTTTCATTGCTGGCAGGCATCCAAGACGTCTTGCTGCAGCTCTCATCCCCATAGGAGGTGACCTATAATCGTCCATTGTTCTTGTTTTCAAGTTGCCATCTAGATCATGAGGCCTTTGTAGACATCCAAATGTTGATACAGACATTTGGTATGTCTCCTGGTTCATGCATTAAAACCATCCATATGGCTCTTAATTCAGCCCATTGACTGCTTTTCACAGTGCCACTCTCCTACCATAGAATGTCAGGACTGGGTTGTACATCTATGGCTGTCCATGTGGAAGGCTGCCCACTAAAGGATCCATCAGTATACTAAAAAGACTCAAGAACTGTTCCTGTGCCCTCTAAAGTGGGTAGTTCAACAGCTATTTCAGGTGGGGCAATTTTAGCTGTTGAATCTTCTACGTTTAACACTGGTCCTAAAATTTGGGGCATCTTGGCACTCAGAAGGCTGGTATTGAAAACACTACACCACAACAAATAAAATTTGCAATTGTTAAGGTACTTAATTGTGCACTGCCAGAGTGTGGCTTATTGGCCGTGTTTGTAATCCACTCCTGTATAGGGAGTGCAGTCCTCAAGGTGACAGGACATTTCTCTGTCAGACCTTCCACTTGCAATAAAGCATTACATGCAGCATGCAGTTGCTTTTCTAAGGGGCTATATCTTAATTCTGATCCTTTCCAAAATTGTGACCAGAAACCTAGGGGCATTCATTTAGAACATTGCCTCTGCCATTAAACTCCACCGGAAGCCAATGTCAGTGCTAGTCACATCCATTTCATAAGTTAAATCAGGATCTACTCCCCTCAGTGCCTGTGGTTGTGCTATTGCCCTTTTTGAGTTTTCGAAAGCAGCCTGTTGGGGTCATCCAAAGGATGACTTTTCTAATTAGCATACACAATAGTTTTAATATTTAAGCTAAATGGGGAAGGAAAGGTCTCCAATATCCTACTAGTCCTAGAAAGGCCATTAATTACTTTGATGTATGTGGCATAAGGAAATATTGTACCTTATCAATTACCACAGAAGGAGTAGTTTTTGTCTTACCTGACCATATAGCACCCAAGAATTTGACAATGCAGCCAGGGCCTTGTAACTTGTCAGGATTGATTGCCCATCCCCAACTCTCAAGATGGGATATTAATGCTTCTGACACTTCTTTTAGTTCTGAAAAAGAATTGTTGGTTAACATAATATCATTAATATAATGAAATAAAGTCACAAATTTGGGGTTTCTTCCAATTGGCCAAGTTTTTTGCCATGAGGCTATGGCAAATGTTCAGGCTATGTGAATAGCCTTGTGGGAGCATAGTGAAAGTCCTTTGTTGTCCTTCCAAGGTGCAGGCAAAAGCAGGTTGACTTGCTTTATCTAAGGAAATACTAACGAAAATATTAGCTAAATCTAAAACAAAGTGAAAATGACATAAATGGGTGCTAATTTCTTGTGGTAAAGAGGAAATGCTCGGAATTGCTGTTACTTTATTTAATTAATCCCACATTACTTTATTTAATTCGTGGTAATCCATTGTCATGCACCAGGTTCTATCAGGTTTCTGCATGGGCCACACAGGGATATTAAAGGGGCTGGTATTAAAGGGTTGGCATTAATATTCCCACGCTTTCTTGTTCCTTAATGGTTGCAGAAATCTCTTGATGTCTCCCTGAGAGCTTATATTGTTTAATGGCTACAATCCTCTGAGGTTGTGGTACTTTTACAAGGGACCATTTCACCTTCTGCTTTAAGACTGCTTTTTACCATAGGCAAAATTCTCCTATGGTAGTTTGTAATGTGGAATTTAAGAGATGATCCATTCTTAATATATATTTGGGTATAGAAAAAAATATATACAGTGTATTCCCAGGTGGGCAATCTCCCAATTTGTAAGATAAAATTATGCCATTTGGATCTGATTGTCTTTCCCCCGTAGCTATCTATGGCCAGCATGTGTCCATTAAATTGGGTTACATTTCTACAAATTAAAGTACATTTGGCCCCAGTATCTAAAAGTGCCAACACTCTCTGTTTGTTAGTAGGAGGCCAGTAAATAGTTAATTCTACATGTGGTCTCTGATACCTGGAGTCCATGGTTATCACTCATATCCGGTATTCTTGAATGAGCTCTCCAGAGAAAGGGAGCTTGCCAAGTATGCTCTGGGAGGTGCACAGGGTCCTCAGGTTTTGAAATGGGTTTTTTTTTCAGTCGGTTTATCTTCCCCTTCATCTGTTCGGTGACTTATTTTAGCAAATCTTTTGTCTTTGGATAATTTGCTACACAATTGAACTAAAACAGCGTTTGATTGTTTATCTGTCCCCACAGCAATTAGATAAGCATTCACTTACATGACACCAGATTAGGGCTGTCATGTTTGCAGGGAGTTTTTTCTGTGGCTCTCACTCTTTTTCAGAGCCTCTCTGATTCTCTGAGACCTGCTATGGTTTGAGTGGCTCTGAAAACAAGCTTTCCCACCAGGTGACTCAAAATGGACATGAGAGATCCATAAAAATGATTAGGAGTGGTGTGCAGGATGCTGTCTTCCATCCCCACTGTAAATGTTTCATTGTCAGGGCCTACAAGATGCACAGAATATATTGCATGTTTCATCCCAAAACTCTGCAAAACATCTTGCAGTTCTTCCATAGATTCCCAATAGGAAGTAGTGTGTGTAATGTCTCCCTCATTGGACCAGGAAGTCTTGAATGCAGCTATTAGCCAAGCTAACAAAGATACCATTTCTTCCTGATTTAGGGTGGCATGCAGGTACTGGCATAGAGATGGGTGTGTTGTGATACATTTTAGCTTACTCATTTCCATCTCAGTTAATGTTACACCCTCAGCTCCTATGTCCCATAATCATAAGAACTAATCAGGTAATGACTCCCTGGCTTTCTGCATATAATACTGCCTGTGGTCACTTAATTCAGCAGCAGTAATATGGAGTAATATGGAGTTTCTGCTCAGGACGTTGTAAATTCTGAGGACCTACCCTGGCAGGCCACTCCTATGCTATTTTTATTTTTTGCTATAGCACTGGGCATGCTTGCTTGGGCTCTCCTGGTCTTCCACTTCCCATACTTTTTCCTTTTCCTCCTCTTCATCATGAGATGAAGAATCTATGTGATCCCAAGCTTTTGGGTCCCATCCTAGATTAGATAGTATTCCCTGGACTCAAACTCAGAGTAATCTTTGACCATGGGCTCGAGCATATCTACAGACTAAACTTTCTAATTGGTCATCTACACTATATAAATGCTTGGTTAAAGTATCTTTCACATCCACTTGAGCTAACTGTATATTCCTTTCTAATCTTAATTCCCCCTCTAGATGCCAGGTTGTTGTTTTACCACCTTTTCTGACTCTGGGGCCATACATAAGGCTCCTAAATGGGGCCCAGGTTATGGCCACTGCTACTTGGTATTCTCTCTTTTTGCCAAGATTTAGCTGCCCTGCTATCTGTTGGAAAACAATTAACAACTCCACCAGAGTTTTCAGATTGTCCCCATATTCTTGTTGTGTTCCCCTTCATCCAGGAGGGTAGCCACCACTCCCCACATGGATGATATAGACCAACCTGGGATTTCCCCCACCAAGCCCTCCTTCCCCAGACCCATGCCTACTGCTGATGGTAGCGTTGGTCTTCTGCCTGGCTCATCAATTTTTCAGGCACAAACCAAGTTCATGCGGTGGGTGGGCTGGTGCTACTATGAGACTGAAAAACATGTCAGGCACAGAAATAGACATAGATTTATTGGTACTTAGGAACAGAAGAGGTTCTCTGGTGGTGGCCAGTGTGCAGGAATAGCACCTTGCAAGGAACAGGGGGAGTGCAAAGAGCAAAATATGATCTTGTAACAAAGACTTTCCCTATAGTTTGAGAACATCAGGCCTCTAGTATAATCACTAAAGGGGCCTAAGACCCGTTGTTTTACTAAGATTAGTGTTTAAGACTAAGATAAGAGCAATGCTGTTTTTACATCTGTGGTTATATTCTTACCCCTCTGGGGAGATTGTTTAGCTTCTTGACCTTTGTTCTTGGCTGAAGTTTTTTCCACGCAGTTTAGGAGAGGGCCTGGGCCCTGGGCCACCACATATGCTCAGAAAAGACAGAGAGGATCATGTCCTGCACAGTCTCCTCAGGTTGTTTGCTCCGGTTTGAAAGGATTATGTGCCTAGAAAAGCTGTGTTTTAATCCTGACCCGCCTCATGGAGGCACCCATTTCTTTTAATCCCTATTCAGTATTGTAGGTTAGAAGTTTGATTAGATTATCTCCACAGAGATGTGACTCACCCAATTGTTGGTATTAACCTTTGATTAGAGGGAGATGTGGTTCCACCCACTCCCAGATGGATCTTGATTTGTTTACTGGAATCCTTTAAAAGAGGAAGCATTTTGGAGACAGCAACAGAGCCGTGAGAGACCTTTGGAGTTGAAGAAGGAAAACACCCCTGGGGGAGCGTCATGAAATAAGAAGTCTGCAGAGAAAGCTAGCAGACATTGCCATATTCGCCAGTGCCTCTCCAGTTGAGAGAGAAACCCTGAACTCCATCGGCCTTTCTTGAGTGAAGGTAACCTATTATTGGTGCATTAATTTGGACATTAAAAGACTTGCTTTAATTAGGACATTTTCACAGCCTTAGAGCTGTAAATTTGCAACTCAGTAAATTCCCCTTTTTAAAAGTCATTCTATTTCTGGTATATCATTCTGGCAGCTAGCAAACTAGGACACTGATCTTCTTGATAGGAGGCCTAAACACTGAAGGAGAGCAACAGCCAATGAGAGCAAATTTGCAAAGACTGTGAAAGGTTCTTTTTTTTTTTTAAATTTGCATATGGGCAGGAGGCACCAGGGATCAAACTCCAGACCTCCAGCATGGCAGGTCGGAGCTCTGCCTGCTGAGCCACGGCAGCCGCCCTGTGAAAGGTTCTTTATGTGTTGGTTTCTTTATATTTATTAGCTCCTGGTACTCAAGGAAATCTCTGGCATATCATGAGCTGCATACAAACTTAAGTAACAGCTCAGGGACTACATCTCAGAGTTAACACTTTAAAGTATTAAAATGAACAATGTGCAATAAAATATTTCAAGACAAAGAAAGACCATCTAGAAGCTATTTGTCATGTGTGTATCTGAAATATGCCTTTGACTTTGATGCTTACCTGAAATTTCAAACCTAATCACCACTGAAAACTTTTAGGCAGATTTGGCTGCTTATATCTATAGGGGAGGGAGAGTTTTGCAAGGTCACTGTATTACTTTTAGAATCATCTTTTGTGAAACTGATATAAATATTGCATGATCTCACTGATATGAAAGAATTAGAATAATCCATTTCATGGATTCAGAAACTAGAATACAGTTTATACCAGGTACAAGGGTAGGTTGGGGAATAAGCTTTATTAATGCTTTATTGGTACAGTTTCTTTTTGTGGGTGATGGAAATATTTTAGCAGTGGATGGTGGTGATGGCAGCAAAGCATTGTGAATGAAGCTAACACCACTGAATTATATATTTGAATATGATTAAAAGTGAAAATTTTAGGTTGAATATATGTTTCTAGAACTAAAAAAAAAGTAAAAAAGCCATAGGAGTGTACAACACAATCAGTGAACCCCAACGTAAACTATGGGTTATATTTAATTGTATAATTATAATAATATTGTTTCATCAATTTTAACAAAGGTACCACACTAATGTAAAGTGCTAATAATTGGGAAAACTGTGTGTGAGGGAGGTCTATGGGAACTCTGCACTTTCTGTATGATTTTTCTGTAAACATACAACTTCTCTAATTAAAATCAAAGTAAAACACGCAGCCTTGCCAAACACTGGGGAGTTCATGTTTGCTCGCAAGATCCAGAGATGTTAAGTTTGGGATGGGGAGTGGAGAAAAGGGAATAAGAGCAAAAGAACAGAGCTCCGCTGGCTGGCACCCATGTGCCCTGGCATGAGAGGGAGTAGCCCCTGTGGGTGGCCATTAGTGCTTCTGAGAGTCAGAGTACATGATGTGGGGGACTTGGAGGGCAGATGGGATTCAGGACATTTGTCAATTGGTACAAAAGTATTTTGATATTTTAACACCCGGTATGATTATACCAGTGCCTAAAGGCTGAATACCAGCCCTGGGTTGAAAAGTCTTTACTTTTTTGTTATCTTCCCCAAGCCTTGGGGGCCTGGGAATTGAATCTGAGTTAACATCCAAGGTGAGTCCAGCTGAAAAAGAAGTAGAAAGAAGAGGGCCCAAGAGTTGCTTCCAACTCACTTTGCTTCAATCACACTGTATTATAATGTCCTATGTACATGTCTGCCTTCCCAGTAAACTGGAAATAGTATAATAAATTCTTAGAAAGTGTCTCCCATTTACTGGGTAGCGAATCAAGTTTGTTGAGTAACAACTAACATGTATTGTGTGCTTTGTGCACTTTACACAGATCCTCCCATCTGACCCTCACAGCACCCCTGTTGGTAGCCCCATTTTACAACTGAGGAAATGAAGGCATAAGGGATAAGACATTTGCTCACATCTTGCAGTAAACCTAGGCAGTTTGACTTTGGAGCTGGTGCCCTAACTGCTACGCTTTACTTGAGGGCTGATGGTTAGCCATGCATGCGCAACAGTTCAGAGGTGAATAAAGCATAGCCTGAGGAGACATTTGGCAGCTGGTGTATATGGTGTGTGAAGGAGAAATAATTTGTGACAAGGAAAAGTCAGCCGGCATCAGATTGTGAAGGGCCTTGTATATCATGCTTAGAATTTTGGACTTGCTCCTAAGGGCAATGAGAAACAATTTGAAGGTTTAAACACGATAGTGTCAGGGTGAGATTTGCCTTCTGAAATGCTCATATGGTCTGCTGTAAGAAGGATGGATTGGAGGGACTGGTGTGCTGCTCAACTGTCTTTAGGGTCTTTATTTCTGGATTTTTCTCTCATTTTTCATTTTTAAAATGCCAACCTCACTGGGCTTTATTAAAGATGAAAAAGATGTATCCACACCTCGGCCAAGACATCTTTTAGCAGAGCCAGTGGGGGCAGATGACAGGTGACTGACTGGGAAGCCTCAGCTATGATGAAACCAGTCAGTGAAGGACAGGGTGGCAGTTTTTCACTTTCCTTCCTTAAGGTCACTCTTTCTCTCATAGCCTGTATTCCCCACTATCACTCCCACCAAAGGTATCAAGATGCCAAAGATGAGTAAACTCCAGACTCCCGCCCCGACCCTTACCTCTGCAAATGACAAATAGATGCGTTTTCTCTGATCCTGAAATCATTTAATATATTTCCAAGGCACAATAAATTCTATCTCAGAAACTGGCAGGAGGAGGGGAAGCAAAGACAAACATCCTGACCTGTTAATTTCCTCTCTGGGATTTGACAGCATGTATCTCCAAAAGACCTTGCTTTTAGAAAAGAAATTTCCCCAGTCTGAAATTTCAGGCACCTTCATGGCACAGAGTATCAGTTTGAGAATAGGAGCTTACCAAGGAACTCGTTGGGATCAAATATCCACTTCTGAAATAATATGGAAACCTAGTTCTCCTCATCCTGATGCAATGTCTAGACCAGGCACAAAAACAATTATGTCACATATTTCCATCTTCCTTTGAATACACTCTTGGAGTTTCCTTCCTACTTCCCTGGCCCTACCTTCTCAGTCTCTTTCATGGAATCCATTCTCTCTGCCCATCTGATAAATATTGGAGTACCCCAGGATCTATCCTCAGCTCAGTTCTCTTCTTACTATCCCCACTCCCTATCTGTATCTTCTCCTCAGAGGGTGAGGGGCAGGCCCAGCTAGGACACTGCCAAAGGAACTAGTGCCAGGGTTTGTGTCCTAAAGGGAATCAAGAACTAGAGGAGGCAAAAGATGGATCTGAGATGGAATTTTCACAGTGGTGCTTCTTCTCTGGGTTCCTAGAACTTTTTAAATGCAGGTCCCTAGGCCCCACCCAGAGGAAGTCTAATTCCTTCATTTAGGGTCTGTGATGGTTAGGCTCTTCTGTCAACTTGGCCAGGTAATGGTGCCTAGTTGTTTGGTTAAGCAAGCACTGGCCTGTTATTGTGAGGACATTTCATGTACTTAAATCACTAGTAAGTTGATTACATCTTCTAAAGTCAACTGAGGAGATTGCCTTTAGCAATGAGACATCTCATCCAATCAATTGAAGGCTTTAAAAGGAGAAGTGATGACCTCAGCAGTCAGAAGACAGAATTTTCATCTCTACTTCAACCGACCAGCTTTTCTTATCAAATTCATCAAAAACCTTCACTGGAGTCAATGGCTGAGAGATTCCAAACAGAGTCGAGAGGTTATCCTGGAGGTTATTCTTATGCATTGAGTAGATATCACCTTGTTATTCAAGATGTAAGGGAGAAGCTGGAGGGAACTACCTGAAAATGTAGAGCTGTGTTCCAGTAGCCATGTTTCTTGAAGATGATTGAATAATGACATGGCTTTCACAATGTGACTGTGACTGTGAAAACCTTGTGTGTGATGCTCCTTTTTATCTACCTTGTCAAAAGACGAGTAGAACATATGGAATAAAAATAAATAATATGGGGAAAAAATGTTAAAATAAATTTAGTTTGAAATGCTAGTGATCAATGAAAGGGAGGGGTAAGGGGTATGGTATGTATAAATTTTTTTTCTGTTTTCATTTTATTTCTTTTTCTGAATAGATGCAAATGTTCCAAGAAATGATCATGATGATGAATATGCAACTATGTGATGATATTGTGAATTAGTAGAATGGAATGATCAAAATAGGAATGTTTGCATTTGTTTGGTGTTTTTTGGTATTTAAAAAAATAAAATAATTTAAAAAAATAATAAATAAATAAA
>PVIY010034126.1:13651-27519 GCA_004026745.1 Myrmecophaga tridactyla
AAATAAATAATAGGGGGAACAAATGTTAAAATAAACTTAGATTGAAATGGTAGTGATCAATGAAAGGGAGGGATAAGGGGTATGGTATGTATGAATTTTTTTTCTGTTGTCTTTTTATTTCCTTTTCTGAATTGATGCAAATGTTCTAAGAAATGATCATGATGATGAATACACAACTATGTGATGATATTGTGAATTACTGATTATATATGTAGAACAGAATGATCATATGTTAAGAATGTTTGTGTTTTTTTCTTGTCATATTTAAAAAAAAATTTTAATTAATAAAAAAATTTAAAAAAAAAAAACCTTCACTGGAGTTCCCAGTTTGCAGCCAGCCCTATGGAATTTGGACTTGTGTATCTCCACATAAGATAATTTTATAAATCTCATAATATTTACAGATATCTTTTATCAGTTCTGTTTCCCTAGAGAACCCTGAATAATACAGGGCCATAACAAAGCCATGTACATTTTGAAAAATCTTTCCCAGTTGATTTTCTGTTTCTCCTTTTTAATTTTGAAATAATTCAAACCTACAGAAAAGTGTAAGAATAGTATAATGAGCACCCATATACTCTCATCCAGATTCACCAATTATTAATATTTTACCATCTCCATTTATCTACCTACCTAGTACACTACTGACTAAAATGGTTTGTGCATAAATATATATAATTATTGTTATATAAGATATTCTTATTTTGCTGAATATTTGAAAGTTAGGGCAAAAATCATGATATTTCACTCTTAAATATTCCAGTGTATATCTTCTAGGAGCAAGGACATTCTTCTCCATACAGTTTATATTCAATTTTCCTTAACTATTCCAATAATGGCCGCATAGCTAGTTCCCTCTGCCCCATCCAAAATCCATGCATTGCATTTAGTTATCATGTTTCTTTAGTCTCCTTTAATCTAGAGGAGTTCCCTAGCCTTTTTCCTGGTCTTTCATGAAACTGATATATTTTAAGAGTCCAGGCCCATAGTAGAATATCCAAGAGATTTTGATCCACAGCCAAGGCAGAGAACAGCTTAAACAATACATGAGTTTGGAGAAGGTACAATCAGTTGTTGGGAATTGAGTCACACCCCCACAAAAGACATGTTCAGACCCAAACCCCTGGTCCTGTGAGTATGAACCTATTTGTAAACAAGACATTTGAAAATGTTATTAGTCAAGGTCTATCCAAACTGAATAAGGGTGGCCTTAATCCCAAGTGGCTGAATAAAAAAAATTAATCCAGAAAGAGAAGCTGAAAATTAATGGAACCAGAAGAAAAAGGAGAAAGCATAGCCATGCGCACTGCCATGTGACAGAAAAGCCAAGAGCCAGGGATCCCTGGGAGCCAGCCATAGTCTTCTGAGAGAAATGCATTATTTTCTGAGAAAAAGCATTACTTTGCTGATGCCTGAATTTTGGACTTGTCCTAGCCTCAAAACTGTGAGAAAATAAATTCTCATTGTTTAAGCTGATCCATCTAGTAGCATTTGTTTTAGCAGCTAAGAAACTAATACACCAGTCAACAAACTAAAGGGCAGGCCTAGGGCCTAAAACAGAACCAGCACCAAGAGTGAGGAACTGTGTGAAAACTGGAAGGAGGTCAGGACTGAAGTAAGGAAGGGAAGGGTGGTGACTAGGTGAGTTGGATAGATTAAAAATATCAAGTCATGGTGCTTTTCTTCTTATGACTATAAATATCCAAATACACACAGAAATTATTTACCACTTGATTTCTTCAGTCCTGTCACCCATCTCCTGTGCTCTAGGCCCCTATATTGAGCTTTCCACTGGACATGGACATTTATTGAGCATGTACAACCTGCTAGGCACTGTTCTAAGCACATTATATGTCTAACCTCCTTTAATCTTCACCACAACAAATCTTCTGGGAGGCGAGAACAATTAATGTCCATTTGATGACTGAGGAAACTAAAGCAAAGAGAGGTGGTGTGCTAGGGTTCTCTAGAGAAACAGAGTCAACAGGAGGTATCTATAAATGTGAAATATTATAAAAGTGTCTCATACAACTTGTGGAGATGCACAAGTCCAAGTTCAAGTAGGGCAGGCTGCTAGCTGGCAACTCCGATGAAGGTTGTTAATGAACTCTCCAGGAAAGGCTGGCTTGCTGATTCAACTGATTGGATTGAATCCAGGTGATTGAATTCTCTCATTGTGGAAGACACCCTTTTAGTTCATCATAGATGTAATCAGTCGAAGAGGCAATCAACTGACTAATGATTTTATAAACCAGCCTTCTGGTGTATTAACCAGCCATGAAATGTCCTTGCATTAACAGTTAGGCTAGTGCTTGCCTGACCAGACAACTGGGCAGCATCACCTGGCCAACTTGACATATGAACTTAACCATCACAGGTAATAACTTGTTTAGGGTCATAGAACTAGTAAATTGTGGTACCAGAATTTGAACCCAAGAAGTTCTGGTTCCAGACCCCTCACTTATTTTATTTTTTAAATTTTCATTAAGCAAAATTGATTTTTTTCTTCGGTGTAGAATTCTATGAATTTTAACATATATATAGATTCATGTAACAACAGCCACCACAAATCAGGATACATAAAAATATCATCACCTCAAAAAACTCCCTCATGCCAAACCTTTATAGTCACCCTTCCTCCCACCCCTAATCCCTGACAACCACTAATCTGTTCTCCATCACTATAATTTTCTCTATTTGAGAATGTCATATAAATGGAATCATATAATATGTAACCAGTTTTTGTCATACAATGTAATGTCTTTGATAATCATCTACTTCCTTCTGGCTTTCATAGTTTCTGATGAGCAATCCATAATAATTCAAATCATTGTTTTCCTGTAGGTAATGCATAATTTTTCTTTGACTTCTTTCAAGATTTTTTTTTGGTTTTGGTTTTGGTTTTCTGTAATTTTATTATAATGTGTCTGGGTGTGATTTTTGTTTTTATTTATCCTGTTCAGGATTTTCTCAGCTTCTAGAATTTGCAGATTTTTATCTTTCACCAAACTTGAGAAATTTTTAACCATTGTTTCTTTAAACATATTTTTAGACCCTCACTCCTTCTCCTTTTCTTCTTAGAGTCCTATCACTTGGATGTTAGACCTTATATATTGTTCCACAGGTGTGAAGCTAGGTTAATTTATTTTCAATATTTTTTCTCTATTGTTCACATTGTATACTTTCAATTCATCTATCTTCAAGCTTACTAATTTATTCCTCTGCCATCTCTATTCTGCTATGAGTCCATCCAGCAAGATTTTTTTTATTTCAGATTAGAGCTTACAATTCTAAAAATTCCATTCAGATCTTTGTATATTTTTATTTCTTTGCTGATACTTTCTATTTTAAAAATTGTTTCCAAAGTTTTGATGTTTCTCATTTGAGTATTTTTATGATAGCTACTTTAGAGCTCTTTTCAGATAATTCCAACATCTGTGTCATCTCATTATTGGCATCTATTTTTGTCTTTACCAATATGAATTGAGATTGTCCTGATTTTTCATATGCTGAGGATTTTGCATTTACATCCTGGAAATTTTTAATTTGATGTTATTAGACTGTAAGTCTTATTCATATACTGTGGAAATGTTTTTTTTTTTCCCTTCTGTGGTCTGTATTCTCAATGCCAGTTAGGTCATCAAAGATTTTTAAGTGCTTTATCAGTCTTTCCCATATATTCACCAACCAGTGGTCATTCTGAGTCCTTTGGTAGAATTCTTATAACTCAGTTCTCAGACTCTAGTATGTAATTAGGATAAGATTAACACATGCAAATATCAAGGGTAAGCCCAGGAGCTAGTTCATGAACAGCCTTATAGGGTCATTTTCCTGAGCTCCCCCTCTCTCTGTTATCTCCTCAGTACTTTACGGTTCCCTGGGATGCCATTTTTTGTCATCTGGATAGAAAGAATCTACATCCCTGATTGAGCGGTGCCTGGGGCAGAGTGGGGAGGGAGGGGCAGAAAGAGACAAAAAAATGCATTGGGTTTTGTACCCTCCCTCTTGAAGATGCAGCTCTATTGAACAGAGAGAAGGATCTTCTACTTCAGAGTTTTGGCTTCTGCAGTTTCCCATTCCTGGATGCTCTTTGTTACTGCCACCACTCCCAGTGTGAGACTGCTTGGGCCTGAGATACAAGAGAATAGAGAAAAAGAAACCATGGGATTTCTTACACTTTCTGAGCTTTAAGTGTTCTTTTTTCCACTCCTCAGTTCAAAACTAGAAGGTTTCTCCTGGATCTCTCTCTGCACCACAGTATTCATTTTCAATTTTCTGATTGTGTTGAGTTCATGCTGGGAGATGCTAGAGGAAGAAAAACGGAAAACTCACTACTGGTTCAGTGGGCAATAAAGGAAGGTATTTGCTTACATCATTTTATCCAGAATAAAAAATCAGCCCTCACTTTTTTTCCCCCAGCACTTGTATTCTTCTGTTTATTTTTAAACAGCTTTAGTCACATACCATACAATCCATCCCAAGTGTACATTCAATGGTTTCTGGTATACGCATATAGTTATACATTCACAACCACAATCTATATAAGAACATCTACATTTCTTCTGCAAAGAAAGAAAGGGAGAAAAGAGAAAAAAAAAAAAGAAAAAAAGAAAGAAAGAAAGAAAGAAAAAGAAAAAACCAACAAGAATTACATAACCCTCCCTTATATCCTCCTATTTTTCTCTTGTTGACATGTAGTTGGCATATTGCCTTTGTTACAATTAATGAAAGAACGCTACAATATTATTGTTAACCATAGATCTTAGCTTGCATTAATTGTATTTTTCCATATACCAATGCACTTTTGACACCTTGCAATGATGTTCAATTGTTCTCCCTCAAGTAAAAACTTTCTTATATTTGTTCATTTAATCCTCACCATTGTGCACTTTAGATAGCGCTGTTATACAGTCCCAGTTTTTGTCCCCTATCTTTCCTTCTGGTGCCATAAAGTCCCTAGCCTTCCTCTTTCAACCATATTCACATTCAACTTTATTCATTATACTTACAATATTATGCAACCATCACATAGTATCATGCCACCTATTTCAGGATCTTTGCAATCAATCTTGATGGACTTTATGTACCGCTTCAGGATCAAGTGCTCAAACCCTATCCTCTTTCTATATCCTGTTAACATGTGTTCTCAAATTTTACTCTTGGAGTTTGCTCATTATAGTTAGTTCATGTTAGTGAAACTATACAGTATTTTTCCTATTGTCTCTGGCTTATTTTGTGCAACTTCATGTCCTCAAGGTTCATCCACGTTGTTTCATGTTCCATGATCTTATTCTGTCTTCCTGCTGTGTAATATTCCATTGTATGTATATACCAGTTTGTTTCTCCACTCATCCATTGATGGACATTTGGGATGTTTCTATATCTTTGCAATTGTAAATAATGCTGTGATAAGTTTGGTGTGCAAATGGCATTCATGTCCCTACTTTCAGTTCCTCTGAATATATACCTAGTCATGAGATTGCTGGACTATACTTAGCTTCCTGAGCAACTGTCGAACAGCCTTCTAGAGAAATTGCAGCATTCTAAAATTCCCACCAACAGTGAATGAGTGTACCTATTTCTACACATCCTCTCCAGCACTTGTAGTTTTCTGCTTTTTTAATAAATGGCCTTTCTTGTAGGTATGAAGTGAAATCTCATTGTGGTTTTGATTAGCATTTCCCTAATCGCTAATGAAGTTGAACATCTTTTTATATGTTTTTGAGCCATCTGTATTACAAAGAGCTTAATATTACACTTAAAGAAAAACATTTGATGATTTTAGGGAAAAAGAATATGTGACAAATGATTAATAGGCACAGGCATGAAAAATTAAAATAAATACATTTAGTAAATATAAATCGTTATCAGGAATGCTATTTAGACTAGAAATGATAAATTGTGAACCTACTAATTTAGATTATATATTTCTATTATACATCTATTAGTATATATTGAAAAAGTGTGGATGTGTTACAATGATGGCATTTTATGTAATAGAATCATAATTTATAAGGACCTTAATATAAGTGCAGGGACCTGATCTTTGATGGATGGAACAAAGTGAGGCACTTAGATGCTGCTCCTAGGGAGGGTCAGGCTTTCCTATCTCCTCCCCCTTCCTGAAGACATGGAGCTGTACATAATGGTGGGAGATTATTTTGTCTGAACATTTTCAGAAATGTGTTACGTTGAGGAAAATAACTTCACAGAGATGGTAAATGCATGTTTTTTTCCCCACATTTTCAGGTGTATTCAAAAGACAGGACAATTCCCACAATTTATATAAAATTTTATATACATACATAAATATATTAATTTATTTTAATATACATACATATGTACATACATATTAAAGCACAAATTTTAGTAACCAAGAAAGTGTTTTGTTTGTATCTTGGATACCGTGCCAGTTTGCAAATATTATGTACTCCAGAAAAGCCATGTTTTTATCCTGATCCAATCTTATGTGGCTAGGCCTATTGTTTAGGGTGGGAAACTTTGATTGGATTGTTTCCATGGAGGTGTGACACCCAGTTTTGGGTGTGACCTTTTGGTTAGATGGAGATGTGACCCTGCCCATTCAACATGGCTCTTGATTAGTTACTGGAGTCCTTTAAAAGGGGAAACATTTTGGGGAAACCTCAGATGCAGATGCTTGGAGAATAATTGCTTCAGAGCTGACAGAAACATGGATGTTTGGAGATGTTTGGAGTGCCAACAGAGAGAGCAGATGCCTAGACATGGGCAGAGCCCAGCAGACATTGCCATGCACCTTCTCATAAGATGCTAAGCAAGCCAGAACCCAGAGTTGTATCCTGGAGGAGCTAAATGAAAGCCCACAGATGCTAAGAGAGGAAACCACAGAAACAGAGGCTGAAAGCAATGATGCCTAGGAGCAAGGGACCAGCAGATGCCAGTCACATGTCTTCCCAGCTGACAGAGGTGTTCTGGATGGCATCAGCCTTTCTTGAATGAAGGCAACTTCTTGTTGGACATTTTCATGGTTTTAGAACTGTAACTTGCAACTTAATGAATTACGTTTTTTAAGAGTCATTCCATTTCTTGTATATTGCATTCTGGTAGTTTTAACAAACTAAGACAGATTTAAAATAGCACTGCTTACATGTTATGGAGTTACATGTTGTGAAGCAAGAAGAGAGAACCTTAAGCAAGGCCACGAAAATTCTCTTGAGCTCTTCTCTACACCTACTCTTAGAAATGGCTCCTGAATACCCCCTGGTTATCCCATGCACCCCCTGCAGCCCAGCTCCCTCCTGCACCCTTAGGGAAGGTTTGTTGTCTGAGTTCACCCTGACTTCTTCTCACTGTATCTTTCTCACAATAATACATGGCCATGTCATCACCTCTCAAGCTGTTCAGCTTTAAATAAACTTTATTCTTGTAGTTGTTATTGGTGATGCTGAGTTGAGACTGAAGATTTGGGTTATTGTATGTATCTTCATCGTAATCCATGGTACCAACCCATTCCAGCCACTTTCGTAAGGTCTGGTGGATCCCGCTCACAGCATAGTTAGTTAAAGAAAATACTGATACAGTACAATTGAGTGAATGGGTCTGTAAGGGCTGCACCAGGCCAGGTCCCAATTTTTTCAGTTGTACCTGGGAGAGGATATCTTAAAATCAAATAAATATGGCAGTTCTTTCATCACTTTTCCCTCTTCCCTTTGGCCTGAGAAGAGGTCGGCCTTTCCCCTTCCGGCCTCACTGATGAGAGTGTGCTTAGCCTTCACTTTTAAGCTTCCTGCTAGTACCCCTCCACTTGGGTGACCCATAGATACTATGAACTTATGTCCCAGTCAGATTTCATTACCAATTCACCTAGTCTCACATCCTCCAAATTCCCTATCTTAACCAATTCTCCCATCATTTACCCAGTTGCTTAAATCAGAATCCTGAACTTTGTCCTTAACTCCTTCATCTCTCTAACATCCACATCCACTCACTCATTCAGCCCTTGTGTCTCTCTCCTTATTTTGACTATCTTAGATTATTCAGTTATTAATTCTTTATCACCTGGATTATTGCTATAGTTGACTAATTTATGTAACTGGCTAACTTTCTACTTTTTAATAGGATATTGCATATATAATGAAAAGTACACAAATTATAAGATCAATAAATTATTGGCAAATTACCACAAACTGAAACCATCCATGGTCAAAAAAACAGAATATTACCAGCATCCAAAATCCCCTCTTATGTTTCCTTTCAATCACTAACATTTCCTTTCTCCCCAAAGGTAACCACTGGACTGACTCTCAACACCACATTTTGGTGCTGCCATTTTTAAACTTTATATATAAATATACTCATACTGTATGTTTTTTTGTGTGTGCCTGGTTCCCTTAGCTCAACATTATATTTGTGAGATTTAACCATATTGCGTTCTGCATTATTCTCACGACTGTACAATATTCCATTGTATGATATATCATTTATTTATGCATTTTATGGTTGATAGACATTTGGTTTTTTCCAATTTGGGTCAATTAATAATAGTGCTGTTATGAATGCTCCTATACATGTCTGCTAGTGGTCATAAGCACTCATCTATGTTGGATATATACCTACAGGTGATATTTTGGGAATGCATATGTTCATTTTTAATAGATACTGCCAAACTGTTTACCAAAGTGGTTATACCAAGTTACACTTCCATCAGTCACATATGAGAGTTCCTGTGGCTCTACAGGTGAGTAATATTTTAAGAGATTAATCTAACTGTATCTACTCCTTTGTGTCTGTACTTTTTCATTCACAAAATGATTTGAGACTCATCCATGTTTTCAGATATATCAATAGTTCTTTCCTTTTAATTTCTGAATTTCCTCAGAAACTATCCCTTTATATGGCTGTACCATATGTTGTTGATCTAGTCACCTATTGATGGGCATTTGGGTGGATTCCAATTTGGGGCTATTATAAATAAAGATGCTATTAATATTTGTGTACAAGTCTTTGTCTAGACATATGTTTTCTTTGTCTTGGGTAAACATCTAGGAGTGGAATATTTGGATCACATGGTAGGTGTGTGCTTTAAGTTTTTAAGGAACTCTAAAATACTTTTCCAAAATGGATACACCACTTAACATTTCCACCAGCGGTTTGTGAGGGTTCCAGTTGCTTCAAATCCTTGCAAACACTTGATCTTAAGAGTGTTTTTAATTTTAGCCAGTTCAATTTTTAAAATATTAAAAGATGCTCAACCTTATTCACAATGAAAAAAATGCTAATTAAAAGTACAGTGTGGGAAGATAGCAGAACAGGATAGACTGAGATCACTAAATATAAGAGCTAGTACCACAAAACTCCTAGAAGAAAATATACGGAAACATTTTTAGTGAAAGGAGGTAGCTTCTGAAACTTTACACCCAAAGCACAAGTAACAAAAGAAAAAGTAGATAAATGAGAACATCAAACGCAAATGCTTCTGTGCCTCAAAAGACTGTCAAAAAGGTGAAGAGGCAGCCAACTCAATGGTAGAAAATATTTGGAAATCACATATCAGATAAATGTTTGATATCCTGTATACATAAATAAATTGTACAATTCAACAACAAAAGAACAAGCAACCCAATTATAAAATGGGTAAAGGTATGAATAGATATTTTTCCGAAGAGTAAATACAGATGGCTAAAAATCACATGAAGAGTTGCTCATTTTCATTATCTATAAGGGAAATGCAGAACAAGACTAGAATGATATATCACCTCACACCTATAAGAATGGCTGCTATTAAACAAGAAACTACAAATGTTGGAGTGGATGTGGAGAAATTGGAACACTCATGCACTGCTGGTGGGAATGTATAATGGTACAGATGCTATGGAAGACAGTTTGGTGGTTCCTTAGAAAACTAAGCATGGAGTTGTCCTATGACCCGGTAATACCACTACTCCGTATATACCATGAAGAGCTGAAGGCAGTGACACAAACAAATATTTGCACACATAGCAGCTTTATTCACAATTGGCAAAAGTTGGAAACAATCCAAGTGTCCATCAACAGACAAGTGGATAAACAAAATGTGGTATATACACACCATGGACTATTATGCAGCACTAAGATGAAATGAGGTCCTGAAGCATATGACAAGATGGATGAACCTTGAGAACATAATGCTGTGTGAAATAAGCCAGACACAAAAGGATAGATACTGTATGATTTCGCTTTTATGATCTTGGTAAAGGTAAACTCAGAGGCTTATAATATAGAATATAGGGGCACCTAGAGATACAGAGAAGCTAAAGATGGGTGAATGGTTAGCTAATGACGTTGAACGTAAATGTAAGGTAATAAATAGAAGGGAAGGCAGTTCATTAGTCAATCTATAAGTAGTACTGCCATATTGTAGGTGAACTATGCTATGGTCTATGTTTAACAGGAAGACATCAACAGTACCACAGCAATACCAGGGTAAATAATGGAGGGGAACAACAAGAGTCAAGGGGAGGTTTGGATTTTCTCTTTGGTGAGGGTATGTTTATCGATTATTTTTCTCTTGGGAGCAATGAAAATCGCATAGATTTGAGAGTGTTGATGACCATACAACAAAGTGAAGATAATGTGAGACATTGAAGACTTTGGACATTATATATGATGCCCAATGGTTAGAGGTGAATAAAGGATACACTGACCGAGAAGTAGAATGGCAAACTGTGGTGTATACATATGATTGAATATTGTGTGGCTACAGAAAGGAACAAAGTCATGAGGCATGCAACAAGGTGAATGAACCTGGTGGACATTATGTGATGCAAAATAAGCCAGAAACAAAAGAGCAAATATTGTATGGTCTCTTTTAGAAAATAATTATAAGAAAATTGGGTCCTAGATTATAAGCTCTAATATCAATCACATTTAGTCCAGAGATATAATTGTTATTTCTAGATTTTGAGAGGCTGTGCCATATATGTACATGACAAAGTATTTCCTTGTTATTTTGGGTAAGGTGTGACACCTAAGACTCAGAGTAGGAGTCCTGCAGGTCTGAAAGTCAGCATTGCCACATACAACAACTGTTAAAGAAATTGAAAAAGACATCAGGCTTCAATTAGAGATAAGATCAAAGCCTATCTGGTCAGGACTAAGGTAAATCAGAATACAGGGATAAGGAGGACATTGTCTTTTAGAACTTCACCTATCTAATGAAACCGAAGGAAGAGAGTATTATTTTGTTCAAAATCTAAATTTTCTGTAGCACATACTCTAACCCAACCTGTCTAGAGGTTGTTTCCTAGACTTTACAGCCAAAGAACAAGAATTGAAAAACGAAATAGATAAATGGGATCTCTTCAAAAGTAAACACATTTGTGCACCAAAAAACTTTGTCAAGGAAGCAAAAAGGCAGCTTATGCAATGGGAAACAATATTTGGAAACCACATATCAGATAATGGTTTACTATCCAGAGTACATGAAGAGATTCTTATACTCAACAACAAAAAGACAAACAACCCTATTAAAAAATGGGCAAAATACATAAAGAGACATCTCAGAAGAGGGAACACAAGTGGCTAAAAGGCATAAGAAAAGATGCAAAACTTCACTGGTTATTAGGGAATTGCTAATCAAAATCACAATGAAATATCATCTCACACCCACTAGCATGGCCATTATAAAAAAAAAGAAACAGAAAACAATTTGTGCTAGAAAGGATGTGGAGAAAAAGGCATGCTTATCCACTGTTGGTTGGAATGTAAAATGGTACAACCACTGTGGAAGGCAGTTTGGTGGTTCCTCAGGAAGCTAAGTATAGAACTGCCATATGATCCAGCAATCCCATTACTAGGTATCTATTCAGAGGACATAAAGGCAAGGACACAAATGGACATTTGTACGCTCATGTCTATAGCAGCATTAATTACAATTGCCAAGAGACGGAAACAGCCCAAATGTCCATCAACGGATGAGTGGCTAAACAAGCTATGGTTAATACATACAATGGAATATTATGCAGCTGTGAGACAGAATAAAGTCATGAAGCATGTAGCAACGTGGATGAACCTTAAGGACATTATGCTGACTGAAATTAGCTGGAAAGACAAATACCATATGGTCTAATATGAAGTAATATTAATGAGTGAACTTTGAGAGTTGAAGTTAAGATCACAGGTTATCAGGAGCTAGAAATAGGGTAGAGATTGGGCATTTGGTGCTGAAGGAATACAGGTTGTGCTACAGGACTGCTTGTAAAAATTCAGAAATGGATAGCACAATACTACCTGATTGTAGCACAATAATATAAGTACACTGAATGAAGCTGAATGTGAGTATGATTGAGGGAGAAGGGCTGGGGGCATGTATGAAACCAGAAGGAAAGTTACAGGATAAAATCTGAGATGGTATAACTTAGGAATGCCTAGAGAGGACTCTGATGGTGATTAAATACACAAATTAAAAAAAAAACAGTTCTTGCATGAGGGAGAACAAATGTATGTCATCATTGTAGGGTGTTGGAAATGAATGGCATTCGGGAAAAAGTGCAATCAATGCAAGCTAGGATCTATAGTCAACAGTAACATTGTAATATGCTTCCATGAGTGCAAAAAAAAGGCACTATGCCAAAACTAAATATCAACATGTGGAGGCATGGGGAAGTGTATATATCCTTTGGGAGGGAAAGGAAATGCCTTCATAAAAATTATGTTGGCCAAGGCATGGTTGGATTGTATGATGTGCAAATAAAACTGTTTAAAAATAAACAAAGGCGGGCAAAAGTGGCTCAGTGGCAGAGTTCTCGCCTGCCATTCCATGGGTTCGATTCCTGGTGCCTGCCCATGCAAAAAAAAAAAAATGAACAGAGGCATGCAAGATTAGTTTAGGGGTGCAAGGGTAGTTCAGTGGTAGAATTCCCACCTGCCATGTAGGAGATCCGGGTTCAATTCCCAGCCCATGCACTCATCCCCCACCCCCAAAATTTAATAAATGGTGCTGCAATAACAGTATAGTCACATGGAAAAAGAATGAAGTATGACACCTACCATAATGCATATACAAAATATATGAACAGAGAGAAACAAGTGCTAGACAAAATGCGGAGAAAGAGATGTACCTATTCAGTGTCAGGAGGGAAACTGAGAGGTGCAGTCCCTTGGAGGGCAGTGTGGTGGTTCCACAGGAGGCTAGGGGTGGGGTTGCCATATGATCCTGAAACCTTGTTGCTCAGTATATTCCTGGAGGAACTGAGTGTGGGAACAGGAATGGACATTTGCACACTGGTGTTAATGGTGGCAGTGTTCAGGATTCGGAATGGATGGAGATGGCCTAAGAGTACAATGACTGAGGCATGGAAGGGGCAACTATGGTGTATACATACAATGGACTACTGCGCAGCCCCAAGAAGGAATGAAGTTGTGAGGCATGTAACTAGGTGAATGAACCTGTGTTAGTTAGATTCAATTGTCAACTTGGCCAGGTGAGCATACTTAGTCTTGTTGCTGCGGACATAAGCCAATTGTACGTGAACCTCATTTGTTGCTAATTACATCTGCAGTCGGCTAGGAGGCGTGTCTGCTGCAATGAGTGACGTTTGACTTAATTGGCTGGTGCTTAAATGAGAGAGCGCAACGTAGCACAGCCTAAGCAGCTTGGCATTCATCTCAGCACTTGCAGCTCAGCCCAGGCCTTTGGAGATGGAGAAAGAAGTCACCCCAGGGAAAGTTGTTGGAACCCAAGGGCCTGGAGAGAAGACCAGCAGAGACCATCCTGTGCCTTCCACGTAAGAAAGAACCTCAGTGGAAAGTTAGCTGCCTTTCCTCTGAAGAACCAACAAAATAAATCCCCTTTTATTAAAAGCCAATCCGTCTCTGGTGTGTTGCATTCCGGCAGCTAGCAAACTAGAACA
>PVIY010034127.1:0-27460 GCA_004026745.1 Myrmecophaga tridactyla
AGCAACTTGTACAGCAGCCTGGATCTGTCGCAGGCCTCCTCTTACTCAGGTCCCCACTCAAAATTAGCAGCTTTTCTGGTCACTTGATAAATAGGCCAGGGTAGCACACCCAAATGAAGAATATGTTGTCGCCAAAATCCAAAGAGACCAACTAGGCATTGTGCCTCTTTTTTTGGTCATAGGAGGGGCCAGGTGCAGCAACTTATCCTTCACCTTAGAAGGGATATCTCGATATGCTCCACATCACTCAACACCTAGAAATTTCACAGAGGTGGAAGGCCCCTGTATTTTTGTTGGATTTATCTCCCATCCTCTGACACGCAAATGCCTTACCAGTAAGTTTAGAGTAGTTTTACTTCTTGCTCACTAGGTCCAATCAACATGATATCATCAATATAATGGACCAGTGTGATTCTTATGGGAGGGAGAAATGATCAAGATCCCTGCAGACAAGATTATGACATAGGGCTGGAGAGTTTATATACCCCTGAGGTAGGACAGTGAAAGTATATTGTTGACCTTGCCAACTGAAAGCAAACTGTTTCTGGTGGTCCTTTCTAATAGCTATTGAGAAAAAAGCATCTGCCAGATCAATAGCTGCATACCAGGTACCCGGGGATGTATTGATTTGCTCAAGCAATGATACCACATCTGGAACAGCAGCTGCAAATTCAGTTACTCCCTGATTGAGCTTATGATAATCCACTGTCATCTTCCATGACCTATCTGTTTTGTGCACAGGCCAAATAGGAGAGTTGAATGGGGATGTGGTGGGAATCACCACCCCTGCATCCTTCAAGTCCATAAGAGTGGCAGTAATCTCTGCAATCCCTCCAGGAATCCGGTATTGCTTCTGATTTACTATTTTGCTCAGTAGGGGCAGTTCTAGTGGCTTCCACTTGGCCTTTCCCACCATAATAGCCCTCAATGCATGAGTTAGAGAGGCAATGTGGGGATTCTGCCAGTTGCTCAGTATGTCTATACCAATTATACATTCTGGAACTTGGGAAAGAACTACATAATGGGTCCAGGGGCCCACTGGACCCACTTTTGAGACAGACCTGAGCTAAAACTCCATTGATCACCTGGCCTCCATAAGCCCCCACTCTGACTGGTGAACCAGAGTGACATTTTGGGTCCCCTGGAATTAATGTCACTTCTGAACCAGTGTCTAATAATCCCCGAAATATATGGTCATTTCCTTAACCCCAATGCACAGTTACCCTGGTAAAAGGCCAGAGGTCTCCTTGGGGAAGGCTTGAAGGAAGATGAACAGTATAAATCAGTGGCAGTGTAACAGGGTTATCCCCCAAAGGGACCTGGCCTCCCCTTCATTCAAGGGGCTCTGGGTCTGTAAACTGTCTCAAGCCTGAAAATTGATTAAGGGGCCATGACTCTTTGTTTTTGTAATTCAGGTTAGACTTCTGTTCACTTGACCTACAACTCTTTTAAAAGTTTATACAGCTCGAACAAGAATTTAGTAGACTGCCCTTCCATTGTATTTCTAGGTACCCCATGATATACTATGCATTGCCACAAATCTCTGCAAGTCAGATTATTTTGACTCCTACTTTGAGTTTTCTGTCTATTATAATAAGCCATGTCTACCCTGTCTTTGGCGATTAAGTGCTGCCACCTGGCTTCTGCCAACTCGGGATCCCGTCATCCCCATCATGTTTAAAGATTTCAGCTCAGTGACAGCAGTTCCTACAGTAATATCTGACCTACAGAGAAGTGCAACCACAGAGCTCTCAGGGATGATAGTGCTAGTCTCACAAATTTATTTCTATTCCGGTAAAAGGTGCATCTTCCTGACATTCCTGGGGTGTAAGAGCAGGCTTTCCATGATAAATCCACTCTAACATTCCAATCTCTCTAAGCCTCTGGATCCCCTCATCTACATTATACCAGGGCAGTTCTGGCATTTCAACCTCAGGTAATGTTGGTCACCTTTTGATCCATGTTTCAAACAACCATCCAAACAAATTGTTAATACTTTTTCTAACCCCTCGATCTATAACATTGAATGCAGAATCTCTGCTTAGTGGGCCCATATCAATAAATTCAGCCTGATCCAGCCTTGTATTCCTCACACCATTATCCCACACCCTTAAAATCCACTGCCACACATATTCCCCTGATTTCTGTCTATATAAATTGGAAAACTCACACAGTTCTTTTGGAGTATAATGTACTTCCTCATGTGTGATACTTTGTACCTCACCTTTAGGGTCCTGTTGGGACTTTAGTTTACTTATAGGTCTGGAAGAAATCAGGAGTGGTGGGGGTGGGTCATGAAAAGAATTAGAAATATCTTCCAAGCCATTTGCTTCAGGGTCTTAATTTGCAGTTTCATCTGGTGAAACAGGATTAATCACTCTAGGGCTAATCCCTTCAGGAGGAGGTTGGGTGGCCAACTCCTCAAGGCAGATTGGAGGTGGGGCAGCTGTGTCCTCAGGGCAAACTATTACAGGGTTATCTAGAGAAGACTCAGCATAACCTAGGGTTTCAACCTCACCCTTGACATCATTATCAATCCATATGTTACCATCCCATTTTTCAGGGTCCCACTTCTTTCCAATCAATGCCCTCACTTTAACAGCAGACACCATGCAACATTGAGATTTCAGCTTACATTGTACAGTTGCTACTCTAACAGTAAGATTCTGAGTCGGATTTTCAGAGATCTCAAGTCTATGAATACAGGAAATAAGATTTTCCTTCAGGATACTCATAGAAACGTACTACATCTATCAGATGGCACTTAAGCTTCTCATTTGAAGACTTAAGCCCATCCCTTTCACTCCTTAATGTAGCCACCGTATCGAACAACAACCAGTCAACATCTCTATACCTCTTATTTCCACAAAACTCTGTAAAGGTGGCAAAGACATTATCCCCCAGAGCCTAGCTTCGTATAGGGAAGCATTAGGAGAATCGAATGGTGATATTTTGACTATCTCTTTTGCCAACTCATTCCACGGATTGGGAGTGTCATTCTGATTATGGGAATCAGAGTCCTTAGTGCCTCTGAGTCCAGTTAGAGTAGAAAACCATTCATAAAATCCCATTTTTAAGATTCTGTTTCTTAAGAACCACTCCTGGTACCAAGATGTATTAGTTAGGGTTCTCTAGGGAAACAGAATCAACAGGGAACACTCACAAATATAAAATTTATAAAAGCATCTCACGTGACTGCGGGAACGCAGAGTCCAAAATCCGCAGGGCAGGCTGAGAAGCTGACGATTCCAATGGAGGGTCTGGATGAACTCCATGGGAGAGGCTTGCCAGCTGAACTGCCTGTCTCTTCAGAATCCTCCTTAAAAGACTTCCAGTGATTAGACTGAGCATCACTCATTGCAGAAGACACTCCCCTTGGCTTCCATTACAAATGGAATCAGCTGTGGATGCAGCTGACATGATCATGATCTAATTCTATGAAATGTCCTCATTGCAATAGGCCAGCACTTGCCCAACCAAATAGGTACCACCACTTGGCCAAGTTGACGCATGAAGCTGACCATGACAAGTTCCATCTCCCTATCCCATATTAGTGACAGACCCTTCCAATATGAAAAATTTAGAATAGCCATAGCCCAAACACCCCTAAAAAGAGGGATGGAAAGATCAAAGGTGATGGTGGAGTTATAAAGAGAAGATAGGTTTTAACAAATGAATATGAATATGAATGCTGAATCATTAAATTAATATCTCTTTTAGTCTCCAGTATTTTAGAGCAGCTAGAAATAAAAACCTTAAATTGTGGAACTGTCACCCATGTCAAACTGAAATATGTTTTACAACTAATTGTGGTGCTGTGGTTTGAAATGCATAGCTTTTTTGTATATATGTTATTTTTCACAAAAAAAAGAGGGAAAAAAAGTCGATTGTGATGATAAAAAAATATTTAAGCCTCCTAGCCTCCTATATTCTGGGGCAGTTAGAAGGAGAAATCTGAGAGGATCATATGGCAGCCCATGACAAACTCTGGGATGGATCTGTCCTGTAACTACTTGTTGAAGGGTGCTTTGAAAACTATTCCTTTTTTATTTCTTTGCTTTGTATATGTATTATACTATACAACAAAAAAAGTAAAAAAAAAAAAAGAAAAAGAAAAAGGGAAGGGAGAACAATGAAGCAAATCTTCCACTTTTCCTATAGGATCTATATTTCAGGGTAATCAAATTGCTGTTGAGGAAAATTACCTTTATAGAAGAATTCCAGCTAATAAATACAGAAGGAATGGCAATATTTGAAAAATTACACTTTTTAACCCCCAATGAAAATATGGATATCAAAGGATGCTAAAGCTAATAGATGAAAAGCTGATAAATTATAACAGAGAAATCAGGCTGAAGTTGCCTAATGCCAAATGATCTATCTTAGCATCACTTGAGACAATCAGACTTTATTTGCCACTTGGTATGATACAATAGTTAAGTACACAGCACCAACTATGAAGGTTTTTGCCCCCTTCATAGTTGGTGTGTGTTTTTGCCTTCCAAAAACATTAACCGGAATTTAGGTCCAATTATCAGCTTACAAAATACAAGTGATAAAAAAACAAGCTCAACAACATCTTAAGAAAGCAATCAGTCAGCTCCATTTAGGACATTCTAAAGAAATCTAATTTTTGTAATAAATATATGAAATAAAAAACATTACGCTGAGTGAGACTAGCCAAAAACAAAAGGACAAATACTGTATGGTCTCACTGATATTAACTGACATTAGTGAATAAACTTGGAATATTTCATTGGTAACAGAGACCATCAGGAGATACAAATAGGGTAAGATATTGGGTAATTGGAGCTGAAGGGATACAGCTTGTGCAACAGGACTGAATATAAAAACTCAGAAATGGACAGCACAATACTACCTAACTGTAATACAATTATGTTAAAACACTGAATGAAGCTGCACGTGAGAATGATAGAGGGAGGAGGGCTGGGAACATAAATGAAATTAGAAAGAAAGAAAGAAAAAAAAGAGGTACAATATTACATTAAAAAAAAACTTAAGAGATAAACAGCCATAAGTAACGTGTGACCCACACCTCATTGGATCCTAACAAACCAGCTACAAAAAAAACTGAGGAGACAACTGGGGAAATTAGAATCATGACTAAGTATTTGATGTCATTAGAAATTATTGTCAATTTCCTTAAGTGTGATACCAGTATGGTAGTTATATTGGAGGGAAAAAAAAGGCTTCATCAGTTAAAGATTATACCAGAGATTTGCTGGTGAAATGAACAACATCTAGAATATACTTTTAAATATTCCAACTTTTTTTTTAATGTGGCAGGTTGAGCAAGTAATGAAAACTGGCAAAATTTTGAGTTATGGAGCTGGGTGACAGGTTCAGGGGAGTTCATTATTCCATTCTCTCAATTTTTACGTATATTTTAAATTGTTCACGTTAAAAGGTTAGAGGACAAACTGAAATAAACAAACAAATAAAATAAAAGGAGGATGTAGAAGTCATCAGAGAATAGTAACAAATGAAGTCAAGTTTCTGGAGAAACTGAGTTAAAAAAAGATTAGAGAAAGGAAGCCAGTGGAATACCGATAGGGAAGAGAAAGATGAATCTGGGGATACCAAAAAGTAGAAAGTCAATGAGGTAAGAAGAGACCCAAGAGAAAAACTGAAACAGAGAAATCAAGGCAAGAATGTTTCCAGGTGATAATAATCATAAAGTGTTCTTCTTAAAGCCTCAAAATTTCAAATTCAATAGCAAAAAGAAAGCATCTTCTGCTTTTCAACAGGAGAATTTCAGAAAAATGAGGGAAATTATTATCTTCATATTTTCTAAGATAGGCCATTTCCCAAAAACTGAACAAATATTAAAAGTCATATCCATCTGGCATCAAACTATCACCTACCTAATCTGTTGCCGAAAAAGATACACCACCAAGTGTTAGAACAAGTATAAGATAAATCAAACATTGACACTTGTCAGTATTCTCTGAAGAGTCACTAAAGTAAAAGCTCCATGAAGATGAGGACCATGGGACTTGTTCTTCCTGATATGTCCAGATTCTAACACAATGCTGGCTCCACGTTCCCACGATGCCAGAGTCTCAGGGGATAGTGGGGAAGCAGAAAGGAGATGGCTGATGATGATGACCAATGCTGCTGGATTTACTGTTGAGCCACAGTTGTATACTAGACCGACAGGGTTATACCATATACTTTTCTAGTTACAAGGAAAAATTAAAGAGCTTTTCATTTCATACCCAGAGTTTAAAGAATCAATTCCCAAGAGTACAATTTTGTACTGTTGTTTTTACAAATAGTTATTCCTTTTTATAGTTGATTCCTAGTACTTTGGAGAGTTTCTTGTTATCCAGACTTAGAAATTTCTCTTTAAAATCATTTATTGACATACTGAATATACACAAAATGCAAAAGCATATATAAGCTATCATTAGTGTAATCTTCCATCACTCATTTTCTTCATTTGTAACAAGATTAAAGACATACTTTTGTTTTCCGCATGAAAGCCCATCTAATACAAAATCTCTGTCCTTGTATCACATTCACTCCAGATCAACTTAATCAATAAAAAATTAAAATAAGTCTTTGTTTTCCACACAGAAAAACAGGAATAATTCCAAGCCTCTCTACAGCATATATACTTATTTCCCCATATAGTCTGAAATTCCAAAAAGTGTAAAAAAGTCCTGGATCATGATTTAAATTCTTATTAGACACTTTTTAGCTTTAATTTAATCCAGGATTAAAGAGCATAAGGATAATAAATTCTAAAATGTTTTAGAATCAAGAAATTAAAAGTTTAAAACTTACATTCAAGCTGTGTGACCACATCTCCAGGGTCTACTGCTTCAGGGAACACCTAGGGTAGGAGGATGTAGGGGAAATCAGGAATGGGAAGAGGAAGTAAAAGGAAGATATTTATATATATGATAGTTTTTGTATATCTTCTCTCATTCCCAAAATATCATTCCTTTCCCAATCAAAGAAACCTTTGATATTGAGAACTGCCACTTCTTCTCTGCTTCCCATGATCACTATGGAAGATTTTTACAGATAAATAAATAAACTTTATTACAGGTTTTGCCTCCCTTTTCAACTTCATATGCTACCATTCTTTCCCTTGTTTGTTATCATGGCCATACCTTTTTCAGTGTGCCTCTAACCCATGAAGCATATTCAACAAGATCCCTTTAATATTTGCTATTACCTTTGCTTAAAATGCTCTTCCTCCAGAAGCATTCCAATGAATGACACTACCTCATAATTCAGGCTCAGCTTAAATATTATCACCTTTTCTGACCACCCTTTAAAACAGACATACACATTCCAATTCCTCAGTCCTTTTCTGTGCCCTTACCCTCCCTTTATTCTCTTCATGACACTTACCACTATTTAAAATTATATTATACATATGATTACTTGACTATTGGCTGTAATCCTATTACAATTAAAGCTCCAAGAGGGCAGGGTGTTTGTCTTATTTACCATGAATGTACAGTGCCTAGAACAGCATATAATACAGAGCAGAGGGAAGGAAGGAGGGAGGGAAGGAGACAGCAAAAAAGTAGGAAATATAATTGTTAACAATGAACCAAAAGTAGGAGTTTTAGGGAGGGAAAAAGAAAAACAAATTTACAGAGATTTCTTTATGACAAGAAAACCTTATGTAAAATATGACCCATTCTCATCTATTAATGAGACTCCTCTCTATTTTAATGAAAATGATTATTCAGAATTCAAGATATCATGTTTTACTTAAAACTCACTAATACAATTTTAGAAGTAAATTCATCAATCAAGAAAAAAGACAACTGATTCAATACATAATATTATACATATTTATTTTCAAGCTTCTAGACTTAACTTACAACTTTCATTTTGAATTAAACGAAAGTACATAAGCAATAATAATTTATGCTATGGGTTTTTATTTAAACTTTGATTTTTTTTTTAATTCCTAATCTAATATTTGAACTCACCTTTTCAAACACCATTCTGGCATTGAAGACCAGTGGAAAATTGGCTGGGACACAT
This sequence comes from Myrmecophaga tridactyla, assembly GCA_004026745.1. Taxonomy (NCBI): domain Eukaryota; kingdom Metazoa; phylum Chordata; class Mammalia; order Pilosa; family Myrmecophagidae; genus Myrmecophaga; species Myrmecophaga tridactyla. The sequence continues at coordinate 8,035 of PVIY010034127.1, forward strand.
TGTGTCTTCTTGTATTGGCCAAACACACAGATGCTAAGGTAGATATCCTCCTTGTCTTTCAGCACCACTCCTGGACAAGTTACCTGCAAGAAATTACATAAATGGATGTAAGAGCTTTATGAATTTCCTGTACTATTCTACTATAACTTATCAACCATTAGGTAAAAACAATAATCTGCTAATCTAATAAGAATACTCACAAATATAAAATAAGAGAGAGATTCTAGCATTTACAGGGTTAAATAAAATGCTTTTAGAAATTCTACTACTCTGAGAAATCTAAGATTTTCCACTTGGTTATATGTGCCACATTTGAAACTCTAACACTGGCTCTTGAGACAGACACTAATAGTTTTTAAACAGTGAGCCTTAGGCTCTTGCTTTATGCTGAATGCTGACATAAACTTATTCAGCATCATTTAATCACAAAGGATTAACACTCAGCAAAAATAAAGCACTATTCTGGAGGACAAAAAAAAAAAAAAAAGATAACAAGAGTAAACCTGACTCGTATCACCCTAAATGCCAGTCCATAGATATCTTCAACAGAAGAAATATGGCAAAGTTGCAAAGCTAGTGAATTGAACGTTTCTAGCCTAATAAAGTATTTTTAAATGTGAAATAGAACTTAATTATTATTCATCATGATTGTCAGAAAGTATAGACATAATATTGGCGCTTCTAAAATATACTTAAACAGTCTCTCCAGCCCCTGCCATATTTCATTACCTATGATCAAATATATCCTTAATAGATACTAAAGGTTTTCTAAGGTTTGGGTCCAACTACCTACACAGTAATATATTCAAAGCCCCCTAAAAACAGAGTCGAGGTATTTCTTATTGCTCTCTGAACACACATATTGCCTCTGAACACACATATCCTGCCTCATGTTCTTCTTCCATTATCTGGACTAGGACTACACTCCATCTCTTTCTCCTTTACTCCTATCCCCTACCAAAGACCTACAGCAACTGCCATTTCCTACACAAAACCTCTCCTGATTCACCAATAAATCATTATTTAATTAGATTTAATTCAAGCATTTATTATGAACTTACTATATGCAAGTAAAATATTCTAAATTTGCATAGTATTTCATAGTTCTCCTAATTGCCATATATATGCATTTTAATTGAGTGAGCAGATCTCACCTCTTTTGATTATAAATTCTCTGAGGACAGAAATTTTATTTTCATCATTGAACCCCAAAACACAGACTTTTGGTTTTAAGAGGAAGCTCAGAGATTATCTGGTCCAGTTTCAGTTTTTTTAATATATATGAAAACAACAAAGCCCCAATAAAGTGTAGATGATTATCTAAGGGCATACAAAAAATCAGTCATAAGATTAAATGAGTTAATACAGTCAGAGTGTTTAGAGCAGTGCTTGACAGAACATTTAATCAATTCTAGCTATCAAAATTGTCATACTGAAAACCCTATCTTCTGTAGTCTTGGCATAGACTACTACATTAAATAAATAACAAAGACTTCATGTTCCTTTGCACTTAGCAATTAAGATTATTTTCTATGCCTGCTATTTTGACTTCATCTCCCTTTCCTCTGTTTTCCATTTTTGCCCTTATATATTCCCTATTGATCATTAAAATCAAGGTCCTCAACAAATCTGTCAATCAACTTCACTTCCTGCTCAGCTTCATGAAAGTCAGGCCTGACTTAGAGAGTTCCTCTAAATCTGTGTTCAATATGGTAGCTGTTAGCCACTTATGTCTATAGATGTGGCTAATCCAAACTGAGATGTACTGTAAGTGTAAAATGCATACCAGATTTCGAAGAACTGGTACAAAAAAATGTAAAATACCTCACTAACATAATAATGATAACATGTTAAAAGGATAATATTTTGAAGATATAGATTTAAGTAAATATATTATTAAAATTAATTTCATTTTCTTCTTCTAACTTTTTTTAATTCAGCTACTAGAAAATTTGAAATTTCATCCTTGGCTCACATTTGTGGCATATGTTATATTTCTGTTCTTAGTGCCGCTCTAATTGTCTTCACTGGAAACTGATGAATCTCTTTCCAATTTGCAACATATGACTGAAAGTATGACTTTTTCTTTTCTTATCCACAATTCTACAAATGCTACCATCTTTCAAAGGAACACCAATCAACTTTCCAAAAAGAAAGCAGGAAGAGGGGGTAAAGAAACTCAGATGAGACAAACAGAAAAAATTAGCAAGACAGTTGATTTAAATGAACCATATGGATAATTACATAAATGTCTATGTTCTAAGCATTCCAACTGAAAGACAGAAATTGTTAGGTTTGATTTAAAAAAAAAAGATACATGATATGCTCTCCACCAAAAACCTACTTTAACCTAGAGAGAGAGAGAGCACTTCTAAAACGGTAGAACAATGAAAATCGCTATAAACGCAGTTAAGAGCATTGGCAAAAATTGTCAAAGTCAACTTTTTCAGAACTCAGGAAATTAACCAGAAGCCTACAACAATCCAGGGAATATTTATTCATGAAAAATAGTTGAATTTCACACACGCACACACACACACACACAAAACCTGAGCCTTGTGGCAATTTAACAGTCCTTATTCTCATCCCTCTCTACTCAGATCTGCAGTACCTTCTAAAAATAAAAAAGTCACACAACTATGGAATATGTAAAAATCCACAGCCCAGCAGCCACTAGAAGAGAACAAGTTTTCAGCTACCCAAAGGCCTATCCCAGGGAATTCTTATTTGATCTGTCTGGCTGTTCCCTGGAAACTCCCACCTGCAGGACTTCTGTTCATTTGACCTAAATCAGAGCTTACTCAAGGCAAGCAACAAAAAGGGGCTGTCTGAGGCAGTGATAGCAGTTGGGGAAAACAATAAAGTAACCAAAACACTTAAAAAACAAAGCTTTGGAAACATGTGTCAATAGGGGTCTTAACAAGCTCAGATATATTCCTAGTAATGTGGAAGGCCACACACAAGGGCAGAGCAGGGACATGCCCAGGAAAGACCTGAGAATACCCTAATCTTTCACCTCTGACTAACCTTAAAACTCTGGGAAAGTAAGATGTGAAGGCTAAGGCAGACATGTAAACTGTCTGCCAGAAAACTGAAAATATACCCCAAAATGCACACAAAATCCTCAGCAAAGGCTTAACCTTCACTTCACATTTAAGGAAGCAAAACTTCAATACTTAGAGGACCATAAAACTGACTGGAAAGAATTCAGTGGCCACAGATGACAAAGAATACACTTTACAAAATGTGTTCAGGAAAGTAACTAAGCAAACAGCAAGAATAATGGCAAACAGCAGCAATAACAACAAATGCAGGGGAAGGGGTATCTGACATATAGAGTTGTCACATTAAAATATTTTGTATGTCCACTTCTCAAAAAAAATTACAAATCATACAAAGAAACAGAAAAGTACAGCCTATACACAGGAAAAAAAAGGAGTCAAAAGAAGACAAATTTAAGGAAGGCCATAAATTGGGCTTACTAGACAAAAGTGTTTATATCAGTTATTAAAATTATGTACAGGGCAGTGCAATGGTGGCTCAGTGGCAGAATTCTCACCTGCCATGACAGAGACCCGGATTTGATTTCCGGTGCCTGCCCATGCCAAAAAAAAAAATTATATACAAAAAACTAAAGGAAAACATGTCTACAGAACCAAAGCAAAATACGACAATCTGGTCTCATCAAATACAGAACAGCAATAAGAAGACAGAAATTATATATATGTAACAACTGAAATGGAAATAAATGCAAAAATCATCAACAAATATTAGCAAATCAAATCTTGAAACATAAAAAAATGATTATACATTATGTCCAAAAGAGAATTATCCCAGGAGTGCAAGGTTGCTTTAACATCTAAAAATCATGTGATGTGCCATATTAATAGAATAAAGGACAAAACATACATGATCATCCCAATAGACATACAAAAAGTATTTGAATAGATCCAATATCCTTCCATGATAGAAATACTCAACATGCTAGGAATATAAAGGAGCTTTCTCAGCCTGAAAAAGGGATCTATAAAAACCCACATATCTTGAGTTCCAGGAAGATGGCATAATAAGATAGGTCAAGTTCACCCCTGCTCCAAAGAACAGCTTGAAAAGGGATGGGAGGGCGATTGAGATGGTGATTCCAGGATGTAAGTGGCCTGGGAGAGTCTTCTGCACCCATAGGGAAGCCCTGCTTGCAAAAGCTGAGGAACTGAGAAACAAAGAACTAGAGACCATCCAGCCTAATGCGGAAGCCCGGAGCCCTCAGGAGTGAACAGGCAGGGATATGGGAACAACAAAGTAAGCCAAGCCACATTCCTTGAAGGCACAACCCTCACTGGCTCAGCCCCCTGACCTGTGAGCCACCCCACAGCCCATGCACCTGAACCCCATCACGCACCCCCTCCCCATGCTCTAAGCACCCCTGCTCCGCCAACTCCCCGTGCAAATACCCACCTCACACACACAACCCAAGTGCGCCTACGCCTACCCCAGCCCAACCCACTTCTCCCACAAATGTATAGTCTTACCCTGCCCCTCCCAAGCCGTAACTCCCCATCCATGCCCCCTGCAGGTGGTCGCCAGCACATAAAGGCTACAGGCACTAACCTCCATACCCAGGCTGCACCCACCCCCAGCCCATACAGTCGTGTACCCCACCCCACCCCACCCCAAGCTCTGCACACATGTACATCAGTTTATGGCCTTCCCAGATCCGCGCATGCACATGCCCCCCAGCTCTAGGCAAGCACTGACCAGAGCAGCTAGGCCATATCCACCCCCAGCCCACACAGGCGCAATGCCAACCCACTGCCCTGAGCTCTGCCCATGAGCACAAAGAGCCCTGTACCCAGACCAGTGCACACCAGGGACCAGCCCTCCAGAACCATGTACCTGCACAGCCATATCCTCCCCGCTGTTGGGCACCCAGGCTCACAGGCATCAGCATAGCACCCCCAACAGGCACCTATGCCTAAACTGCTATGCATCACCACACTGTTGTGACCCACCCTGCTAAAATAAATCAAAGAAGATCTAAATAGGTGGAAAGACTTTTCCTGCTCATGGATAGGAAGGTTAAGTATAATTAAGTTGGCAATTGTACCCAAATTGATATACAGGTTCAACACAGTACCAATCAAAATTCTAACACCTTACTTGGAAGACTAAGAAAAGCTACTTACCAAATTTATCTGGAAGGGAAAGAGACCCTGAATAGCTAAAAGCATCCTAAAAAAGAAAAACAAGTGGGAGGATTATCCCTTCCTCACTTTAAAACTTATTATAAAGCCACAGTGGTCAAAACAGCATGGTACTAGCACAAAGATAGATGTATTGAGCAATGGAAATGAATCAAGAGTGCAGAAATATACCATCAAATCTATGGCCAACTGATTTTTGACAAGGACCCCAAATCCTCTGAACTGGAACAAAATAGTTTTTTCTATAAATGGGCATGGGAGAACTAGATATTAATAGCCAGAAGAATGAAAGAGGATACTTATTTTACATCCTATACAAAAATTAACTGAAAGTGGATCAAGCACCTAAATATAAGAACTAATTAATGTGCACCATAAAGCTTCTAGAAGACAATGTAGGGAAATATCTTCAAGACATAATAATAGGAGGTAGCTTCCTAAACTTTACACCCAAAGCACAAGCAACAAAAGAAAAATTGATAAATGGGAATTCCTCAAAATCAAATGCTTCTGCATCTCAACAGACTTTGTTAAAAAGGTGAAGAGGCAGCCAACTCAATGGGAGAAAATATTTGGAAATCACATATTGGACAAAGGTTTGATATCCTGTATACATAAAAAAAAATTATAACTGAACAACGAAAAAACAAACAACCCAATTATAAAATGGGCTAAACATATGAATAGGCATTTTTCTGCAGAGCAAATACAGATGGCTCAAAAGCACATGAAGAGATGCTCATTTTCATTAGCTATAAGGGAATGCAGATCAAGACTACAATGAAATAACACCTCACACCTTTAAGAATGGCTGTTTTTAAACAAACAGGAAACTACAAATATTGGAGAGGATGTGGAGAAATTGGGACACTTATGCACTTCTGGTGGAAATGTTTAATGGTACAGTCGCTATAGAAGACAGTTTGGCAGTTCCTTAGGAAACTAAATATTGAGTTCCCCTATGACCTAGCAATAGCACTACCTGTTATATACCCAGAAGAGCTGAAAGCAGTGACACAAACAGACATCCAATGTTCATAGCAGCATTATTCACAATTGCCAAAAGATGGAAACAATCCAAATGCCATCAACAGGCGAGTGGAATAACAAAATGTGGTAGATACATACAATGGAATATTATGCAACAGTAAGACGAAATGACATCCTGAAGCACATGACAAGATGGATGAGCCTGGAGGATATAATGCTGAGTGAAATAAGCCAGACACAAAAGGATACATACTGTATGACTCCACTTTTATGATCGTAGGTAAAAATGGCGGCTTAACATGCATAATATAGGTGACTTACAGATACATAGAAGCTAGAGATGGGTGAACGGTTAGCTAATGAGATTGACCTCCAATGTAAGGGAATAGATAGAAGTGAAGGTGGTTCTCTAGTGGTGTATAAGTAATATTACCATACTGAAGGTAAACATGATTGAAAGGGGTGGTAAAGATGTATGTGTCCCTCTGATTAACACTAAAAATATAAATAAGTTCTTGCAAGAACTACTTCAAAGGTATGATTCATGTACAAACGGTGTTTAAGTCCAGGGTACAGGGGGAAAACTGCTACTGCATGCTATGGGCTATGTTTAATAGGAAAATATCAGCAATAGCAGGGGTAAATAATGGGGGGAGGCATAAGAGTTAAGGGGAGGTTTAGATTTCCTATTTGGTGAGGGTGTGTTTGCTGGTTATCTTTCTCTTGGGAATAATGAAATTATCTAAAATTGAAAGCGTTGAGGGACTGTGGACTTTGGGAATTGTACTTGATGCCTAATGAATGCAGGTAGCTGAAGGATGCACTGACTGAGAAGTAGATTGACAGACGATGGTATAGACATATGATTGAATATTGTGCTGCTACAAAAAAGAATGAAGTCACGAGGCATGCAACGATGGGAATGAACCTTTGGGACATTTGGTGAGGCAAAATAAGCCAGAAACTAAAGAACAATTATTGTATGGTCTCCTTTAGAAAATGCTTATAAAAAACAGGGGCCTTCATTGTAAACTCCTATGGCAGACACATTTATTCCAGAGTGGTAATTATTATTTCTGGATTTTGAGAGGCTGTTTTATATATCTATGACTGGTATTTAGAGATAAGAACAAAACTGATCATGTTGGGATTAAGGAAATTCAGAACACAGGGGTAAGGAAAACATTGTCTGTATTTTAGAACTGTACCTACTCTTTGAGAACAAAGGAAGAAATGTTTATTTTGTCCAGAACCTAAATTTTCTGTAGCACATAATCTCACTCAACCTGTCTAGATAGCTCATTTGAACAACTGAAACACAGGGAGCCCAGAATAAGAATTAGGGCCTTTAAAACTGTATAGCTTAAATGCAATGCCTGGATTAAGCAGATAATCAAAAAGTATTAGCAAAGTCCCTTGAGGGATGGGAGAAAAAATATGGAACTATTAAACTTTACCATGAGGAATCCCTTGATACTGTGTCAAACATCCTATCAATAATAGGCCAAGCCCTTGCTTTTGAGGTTTACTCTTGTGAAGCTCATATATGTAGCAGAGAAGCTTAGTCTACCTATAAGTATGCCTAGGAGTTACTCCTGGAGGACCTCTTTTGTTGCTTAGATGTGGCCTCACTCACTCTAAGCCCAACTCTGTATGTAAAGCCATTGCCCTCCCTGCTACGTGGAACATGACATGCAGGGGTGAAAGTCTCCCTAGCAGCACAGGAGATGACTCCCAGGGATCAGTCAGGCCCTGGCACCATGGGATTAACAATTACAACCTGACTAAAAGGGGGAAAGAAGTGTAACTAATAAAGTATCAGTGTCTGAGAGAGTTCAAATAGAGTCAGAGAACACTGTGGAGGTCACTCTTATGCAAGCTTCAGTTAGACATTGCTACCTATTATAACTGGCCAAACCCCAACCAAAACTATTCCAGCTAATCCTAAAGAACACCTAGGGCAATATATAAGATTCTACAAAGGTTCCATGTACTAGGGTCACTTTCCTGAAACCTACAACCTCCAGATGGGTCCCTGGACCAGATGAGTCCTGAAACCTAGAGTGCCCAGCCTCTCCAGGACATCAGCTAGTTCCATCTCCTGATCCCATACTACTGACAGCTCCTTCCAACATGAAAAAAGTTAGAATGGCCAAAATACCCTAAAGAATAGGATAGAAAGATCAAAGGTGATGGTAGAGTTATATGTAGAAGGTAGGGTTTAACGAACAAATATGACTGCTGAATCATTAAAATGGTATCTCTTTTAGTCTCCAGTATCTTAGACCAGCTAGAAGTAAAAACCTAAAATTGTGGAATTGTAACCCATACCAAACTCTGAAATCTGTTCTAGAACTAATTTTGATGCTGTGCTTTGAAACTTATTACTTTTCTGTATATATGTTATTTTTTACAGGAAAAAAGTCAATTGTGATGATAAAAAAATATTTATTCCTTCTAGCCTCCTATATTCTGGAGCAGCTAGAAGGAAAAATCTGAGTTATGGTATGGTAGCCCATGACAAACTCTGGGATCTGCCCATAACTACTTGTTGAAGAGTGCTTTGAAAACTATCGCTTTTTTCTTTCTTTGCTTTGTATATATGTTATATTATACAATAAAAAAGTTTTTTAAAAAAGTCATTAAGGATATAGAAGATGTGAACAACATTCAACTAATTTGACCTAATTGATGTTTATAGAATATTTTTTCTATTAAGAGAAGGATATACATTTTTTTTCAAGTCCTCAAGAAATCATTCACCAAGACAGATTATATTGTGGACCATAAAACAGTTCTCAATTAATTAAAAATGACTGATGTCATGCAGAGTATGTTTACTTACCACAATGGAATTAAGTATCTAGAAAAACAGCTAAATATTTGGAAATTGAACAATACATTCCTAAATCAAGCATGGTTCAAAGAAGAAATTAGAAGAGTAATTAGAAAATATTTTCAAATGCATGAAAAAGAAAAAAAAACAACATAACAAAATATGAGGGATGTAATTAAATCACTTCCAAAAGATTTAGTATTAAATTTAAGGAAACTTCTTTCAAATTTTTTTCTGCATGTATTGAGATGATCATATACTTTTCTTCTACAGTCTGTTAATATGGTGATTCAAAAGTTAATAAAAATCAATCACTGTGATTCACCACTGTTCTAATTTGCTAGCTGCCAGAATGCAATATACCAGAAACAGAATGGCTTTTAAAAAGGGGAACTTAATAAGTTGCTAGTTTACAGTTCTAAGGTCGAGAAAATGCCCCAATTACAACAAGTCTATAGAAATGTCTAATCTAAGGCATCCAGGGAAAGATACCTTGGTTCAAGAAGGCTGATAAAGTTCAGGGTTTCTCTCTCAACTGAGAAGGCACATGGTGAACACAGTCATGGTTTCTCCCTTGGCTGGAAGGGCACATGATAAGCACAACATCATCTGCTAGCTTTCTCTCCTGGTTTCCTGTTTCATGACGCTCCCCGGGAGGCGTTTTCCTTCTTCATCTCCAAAGTGCGGGCTAGTGGACTCTCTGCTACGTAGTGCTGCAGCATTCTCTGTTCTCTCTGCATCTCCTTCATCCTCCAAAATGTTTCCTCTTTTATAGGACTTCAGAAACTAATCAAGACCCACCCAAATGGGTGGAGACACATTTCACCCAATCCAGCTTAACTACTCTTGATTGAATTACATTTCCAGGGAGGTGATCTAATTACAGATTCAAACATACAGTATTGAATAGGGATTATTCTGCCTTTATGAAATGGGATTTACATTAAAACATGGCTTTTCTAGGGGACATACATCCTTTCAAAGCAGCACACATAGTGTATTAGTTAGGGTTCTTTAGAGAAACAGAATCAACAGGGAACACTCGCAAATATAAAATTAATAAAAGTATCTCATGTGACCATGGGGACACAGAGTCCAAAATCCGCAGGGCATACTGTGAAGCCGAAGATTCCAATGGAGGATCTCTCCACAGGAGAGGCTCACCAGCCAAAGCAGGAAGAGAGCCTGTCTCTTCTGAATCTTCCTTAAAAGACTTTCAGTGACTTCAGTGATTGAGCATCACTCATTGCAGAAGACACTCCCCTTGGCTGATAACAAATGGAATCAGCTGTGGATGCAGCTGACCTGATCATGATTTAATTCTATGAAATGTCTCCATTGCAACAGACAGGCCAGCACTTGCCCAACCAGACAAACAAGTACCACCACTTGGCCAATTGACGCATGAACTTGACCATGACAGTCCACCCCTCCATGGGATCAGGAGATGGAACTAGCCTTGTCAACTTGGCAGCTATATATACCACCTGAAACCATACCAAATTTCTAAATAAAAAACATTAAAACACACATTTTTTTCTTTCACTTAACAATACTCAACTGTCCTGCATATAACTGGAAACACATTAACTCTCTCCAGAATAGGGTGCAAGTCCTTAGGTAATATTCATTCTTAAACTTGATATCTTACAACTTAAATAGTATAACAGGAATAAACAGCATCACAGTCCTCATTTCTGTAACTGATCATGTAGTCATAGTTCATATTTATCACTACCTTCTTCCACTACCCATTCCATGTTCCCTTTACCCTCAGCAAGCACTACAGCTGTCCGTGGTTCTTTGCCTGGTGGGGTGACCCAAATCTTCATTCCTGAAGTTTCAGACCCATTGGTAGTCCTGCCTGGATTGGGCTGTTGCAGTTTTCCATTGATTTTAATCACAGGGCATAGTAGTAATAAAAGACGCCCTAGGGGATCTTCTATATTCCAAGAAAACTCTTCTTTACCTCCATTGTGTAGTTGCAGTCCTATTTCCCCTTGATAGTCAGGGTTGATCACCCCAAACGATAATGCAATCCCCTCCTTGGCTTGTTGATCCATGGCCATAAGTAGCCTAAAGTGACCAGGTGGCAGTCTGAGATTCCAGTTCAATGGAATCATTGTTGTTTCTCCTGCTGGAAGCACTCTCCCTTTTGGAACTAAAACCTGTAGACCAGCAGAGCTCAGGGTCACAGGAACAGGGAGCAAAAATTTTCCTAGTGGATCACTAGGGGTAATAGTGAGTGGTGCCACTCCCATTCCCAACCCTTGGTTCCTGGACCCATGGATTCTGGCTATGAGAGAAACAGCACCATACAGTGGACTGATTCAGAGCATATACAGCTTCCTGAACATTAATTACCCCAGCCTTTAAAGGTATTGCCACCTAGTAGGCACTGTAATTGAGTTTTCAAAAGGCCATTCCACTGTTCTATCAATACAGCTGCTTCTGGATGATGGGGAACATGGTAAGACCAGAGAATTCCATGAGCATGTGCCCATTCCCAGACTTCATTTGCTGTCTGGTTGGGCAAGTGCCTAACTTTGTCTGTCCTTGATCAGAAGTAATGCTATATGGAACACCATGACGATAGATAAGGGATTCTGTAAGCACATAGATGGTAGTTTTGGCAGAAGTATCACGTGCAGAAAAAGCAAACGCATATCCAGAGTATATGTCTATTCCAGTTAGAACAAATCGCTGCCCTTCCATGAAAGGAGTAGTCCAATGTAATTAACCATGTAGCTGGCTGGTTACCTCAGGGAATGGTGCCATATCGGGGCCTGAGTGTGGGTCTCTGCTGCTGGCAGTTTGAGCATTCAGCAGTGGCCATAGCCAAATCAGCCTTGGTGAGTGGAAGCTCATGTTGCTGAGCCCATGCATAACCTCCATCTCTACCACCATGACCACTTTGTTCATGAGCCCACTGAACAATGACAGGAGTTGCTGGGGAAAGAGGCTGACTGGTATCCACAGAACAGGTCATCTTATCCACTTGATTATTAAAACCTTCTTCTGCTGAAGTCACCCTCTGGTGTGCATTCACATGGGACACAGATATGTTCATGTTCTCAGCCCACTCAGAAAGGTCTATCCACATACCTCTTCCCCAGACCTCTTTGTCACCAATTTTCCAGTTATGGTCTTTCCAAGTCCCTGACCATCCAGCCAAACCATTAGCAACAGCCTGTGAGTCAGTGTACAAACGCACCTCTGGCCAGTTTTCCTTCCAAGTAAAATGAATAACCAGATGTTCTGTTCAAAGTTCTGCCCACTGGGAGGATTTTACCTCACCACTGTCCTTCAAGGATACCCCAGAAAGGGGTTGTAGTGCTGCAGCTGTCCACTTTCGGGTGGTACCTGCATATCATGCTGAACCATCTGTAAACCAGGCCCGAGTTTTCTCTTCCTTGTTAATTCACTGTAAGGAACACCTCAAGAGGCCATAGCTCTGGTCTGGGAAGGAGAAGGTAATGTGGCAGGAGTGGAGACCATGGGCATTTGGGCCACTTCTTCATGTAACTTACTTGTGCCTTCAAGACCCCTCTGGCCTTATCTTGTATATACCATTTCCATTGTACAATAGAGTGCTGCTGTGCACGCCCAACTTTATGGCTTGGTGGGTTAGACAACACCCAGCTCATGATAGGCAACTCAAGTCTCATGGTAACTTGGCAACCCATGGTTAAGCATTTAGTCTCTAGTAAGGCCCAGTAGCATGCCAAAAGCTGTTTCTCAAAAGGAGAGTAGTTATCTGCAGCAGATGGTAAGGCTTTGCTCCAAAATCCTAAGGGTCTGCATTGTGATTCCCCTAAGGGGCGTGCCAAAGACTCCAGAGAGCATCTCTATTTGCAACTGACACTTCCAGCACCATTGGATCTGCTGGATCACATGGTCCAAGTGGCAGAGCAGCTTGTACAGCAGCCTGGACCTGTCATAGAGTCTCCTCTTGTTCATGTCCCCACTCAAAATTAGCAGCTTTTCTGGTCACTCGATAAATGGGCCGGAGTAGTACACCCAAATGAGTAGCACACCCAAATGCTCTAGTTTGTTAGCTGCTGGAATGCAATATACCAGAAACAGAACGGCTTTTAAAAGCGGAATTTAATTAGTTGCTAGTTTACAATTGGAAGGCCGAGATAATGTCCCAATTACAACAAGTCCATAGAAATGTCCAATCAAAGGTATCCAGGGAAAAATACCTTGGTTCAAGAAGGCTGAAGAAGTTCAGGGTTTCTCTCTCAAGTGACAAGGCACATGGCAAACACAGTCACAGTTTCTCTCTCGGCTGGAAGGGCACGTGGTGAGCAAGGCGTCATCTGCTAGCTTTCTCTCCTGGCTTCCTATTTCATGAAGCTCCCCAGGAGGTGTTTTCCTTCTTCATCTCCAAGGGTCACTGGCTTGTGGGCTCTCTGCTTCTTGTGGCTATGTCATTCTCTGCTCTCTCTGAATCTCCATTCTCCAAAATGTTTCCTCTTTTTTTAGGACTTCAGAAACTAATCAAGACCCACCCAAATGGGTGGAGACATGTCGTCACCTAATCCAGTTTAACAACCACTCTCGATTACATCACATCTCCAGGGAGATGATCTAAATACAGTTTCAAACATACAATGCTGAATAAGGATTAGAAGAAACAGCTGCCTTTATAAAATGGGATTAGGATTAAAACATGGCTTTTCTAGGGGACATACATCCTTTCAAACCAGTACAACCACATTAACAGAATAAAAAGAAAAATATATGATCATTTCGATTCAAGTAATAAAAACAATTGACAGAATTTAACTCCCATTCATAAACGCTTTAAGCAAACTAAGAATCTAAGGAAATTTCCTCAACTGATAAAAGAGTATGCATGAAAAAGCATGTAGGTCATATTATTTCCACTTAATGGTAAAAGACTGAATACTTTCCCCTTAAGATCTGCAAAAAGGTAAGGATGTTCACTCTCAACAGTTCTATTCAACATTGTACTAAAGGTCCCAGTCAGAGCAATAGAGCAATAATAAACTTAAAAATAAAAGAAATAAAAGGAAAACAGACTGACAAGGAAGAAATACAGATAATCCATTTTCAGATGACATAATTGGCACCTGCAATCTACAAATATGATACCAGAAATAATAAGGAATTTATGAGGGTCACAGAACATAAGGTCAATATATAAAAATTTATCTATATATGTGCTGGTTTGAACAACCATTTCTTTCAATCCCTATTCAATATTGTGGGCTGTAATCCTTTGATTAGATTATCTCCATGGAGATGTGACATGGCCAATTGTGGGTATGAACTTTTCAATTAGATGGAAATCTAATTGAAAAGCACAGGGCCCCTCATCACCGATATAAAATAAGTCATGCAGAGCTGCTATCCACTGACCCTGACCCATCCGTTCCTGGTGGGTCTTCATTAGTTTATTGGAATCCTTTAAAAGAGGAATCATTTTGGAGAGAGCAAAAAGGAGCCATGACAGAGTTACGAGAACCACAGAGCCCACGCAGCCAGAGACCTTTGGAGATAAGAAGGAATATGTTCCCAAGGAGGCTTTATGAAACAAGAAGCCTGAGAGGTCGCCATGTTCACCATGCACCTTTCCAGCCGAGAAAAAAACCCTGAACATTATTGGCCTACTTGAACCAAAGTATCTTTCCTGGATGACTTAGAATGGATATTTCTATAGCTTTGCTTTAATTGGGACAATTTCACAGCTTTAGAACTGTAAACTTGCAACAGAATAAATTCTCCCTTTAAAAGCTGTTCCATTTCTGATATGTCACATTCTGGCAGACAGCAAACTAAAACAATATACTAGCAGCAAAAATTAGAAATTTAAATTAAAAATACCATTAATTAAAGCATAAAAAAACATGAACCACCACCAACAAAAGTAAATAAAAACAAAAGAAAATAAAAAGCATGAACCACTTAATTATAAATTTAACAAAGTTTGTGTAAGATGTGCACACTGTAAACTACAAAACATCACTGAAAGAAATTGAAAACCTAAATATATGCAAAGATATACTAGGTTCATGGATTTAGAAACAATATTGTTAAGATACCAATTCTCCCAAAATTGATCTAAAATTTTGATGCAACCCCAAGCACTAAGAAAATCAACGAAATTGGCAATCAGGTGCTGAGTAAGTCACAGACACAGCAGCTCAATCTCCCCGTCCTGCCTACCTGCCTACCCCTCTCCTTTTCCCTCTTGCTTCTTTGCTTGCAATGTTTCTATATGTTTCCATTTTACAGCCTGGGAGAGAGGGGAGAAGACTTAGGGTCTAATACAACTGCCTCATTGCATCTTGAACCTGAAAATGGGAAAAAGTAGCCCCAGCTGCTTGCCAGGGTGGGAACTCTACACAAAGGTTGTTTGCTACATGCTTTTTTGCTCATTGGTAGAGCCCCTTCCCTAGCGTACATAAAAAAACAAACAGGCAGCACAGGGCCCCTCATCACCGATATAAAATAAGTCATGCAGAGCTGCTATCTAATGACCCTGACCCAAGCAGTTGGCGTCCCCTGTGACCTCATCACCGATATAAAATAAGTCATGCAGAGCTGCTATCCAATGACCCTGACCCAAGCAGTTGGCGTCCCCTGTGAACCAGCCATGACAAGACAAAACTCCAGAACTCAGGCAGCACAGGGTCCTTCATCTCTGACATGAAGTGGATTATGCAGAGTTGCCATCCACTGACCATGACCCAAGCAGTTGGCCTTCATGGGGAAACCAGTCATGATGGGACCTCTTCCCCTGTTCTTTGTGCTATGTAAGTAATAAAGTCGTCATTTGCTGAAAAATCTCTGTTATGCTTGAGCCTGGGTTTGCACAACATACTGTCTAGCAACTTGCTCCACCTTAAGAGATAAATTTGCATACTCTCAATTTAAAAATAAATATTTAAAATATTTCATGTGACAGAGGAACAAATCTTCATAAAAAGCCAAAGAAATTATGAAATTAAAACAAGTAAAAATGAAAAGAATTGGTGACTATTAAAAAAGAGAGATTAAATTAGGTGTCTTGGAAATATGGTCCATGAAGTTAAAAATCTCAACAGAGTAGAAAGAAATTTAATTAATAGGTAAATCAGAATATAGTACTGAAGAGATAATAACTAAGAATTCTCCAGAATGAAAGAAATCCATAAATTCTCAGATTGAAAGTACACACCCAGTCTAAAGCAGAATTAGAAATAAATCCACAACTCTACCTGGCACATAGTACTGGGAAAAATGGTGCCAAAAGACTTTCTCGATGCAGGGTTGCCACAACCTTTGATTTGTAAAAAGCACAATATCTGTGAAGCACAATGAAGCAAAGTGCAATAAAACTAGGTATGCCTGTATGAAGATTCAAGTACTGGCAAAACTAATCTACAGTGATAGAAATAAGAATAGTGGTTGCCTCTAGGTGGGAATTGAATGGGTTACAAGAGAATTTCCTGGGATGTTTTTTATCCATTTGGGTAATGGTTACAGGAATGTATGAATTTATCAAAATTCATTGAAAAAGAAAAGGATGAGTGTCATCAGAATAAAAATGTAGGACTGTTTTAGATTAAAATGGACTAAAAAGATGTAACAACCAAATACAAACCATGATTGGATACTGGTTTGGAAAAATTAACTATAATGCCATCTTGGGGACAATAAATAAAGATAAAAAAAATTGTTTATTATCTTAGTTGTGATAATGTTATGTTTATGTAGGACTATGTCCTTAGTTTTAGAAGATTCACACTGAAGTATTTAGGGGATGGAATATCATGACATCATCAATTTACTTTCAAACTTTAAGCAAAATGTTATACATACAGATATACGAATATACAGATAAAGTAATATATATAGGTCATGAGACACATGTTTGAAATTTTTATAAAATAATAAAAAGTTGGGGGAAAAGAGGACTTCAGTGATAAAAAGTCATCTCTAGGATATATTGTTAAGTGGGGAAAAAAGCAAGTTGCAGAATAGTTTATATATTACCCCTTGTGAAAGAAAGGAAGGGAAATTAAAAAAGAATACATAGGTGTGTGTTTCTATTTGCCTATATTATGAAGAGAAACACTAGAAGAATAAATCAGAAACCAACAGAAATGACTACCAAAAAGATGGGTATCAGTGGGAAATAGGGTTCAGAGGACAGGGCTAGAAGCAAGATTTCTCTGAATATATCATTTTACAGTTTTGAATTTTGTATCACACAAGTGCAAAATAAGAACTTAAATTGAAAAAAAGATGTCAAAAATATAAGGTCACATAATTCCTTTATTCAATCAAAATCAAATTAATCAAGCTTGCTTAACTTTTAAGACTGTTAATGATCTTTTTTTGCTCCCTCTGAGTATCAGAGCCATTTAAAAAGGGCTTTGGCTGGTCAGAAAACTTAGGATCTTGACACAAATATGCCCCCAAGTAGTTGTGAGATCCTACACAAATAACATAACTGTGCCCAGGCTCAATTCTTTCACATGCAAAAAAGAAGGGATTAAATCCAGTGATATCTAAGAATTCTTGAACTATAAATTCTGTGACCCGCATATTTGTTGAAAAAAAATAGAGGATTATTTCCAGCTGCATTCTTTTTTCTTTAGCTTTTGGTGAATAACACAACTCCATCATATAGTCATCCAATTTCCACAGTACAACTAATACCAAGGAGAAAGGGTAGTAAAATCAAATATATTTCTCCAACTTCATCCAGGCAATAATCATTTACCACAACAAAGTGCTTCTTCTTAGGTCTGTATTAGCAACGGAAGAGAAGCAGCAGCCGGCCTCTAAGGAAGTTGCATTCACCAGGCTGCTAAACCCCATTGGTTAGCCAAGGAGGAAGAAGCAGCCCATAACAAAGCCTACTAAGGCTGAACTGCCGACGATTATTAACTGCCGCAGGCCAAGTAGGGAAGTAGAAGTGCATGTATTCTTTTGCCATACTATTCTCACTTTACAAATATAGTTGCCAAAGAGCCAGCTGTGGGACTGAAACTTTTAAGGAAAGCTAGGGCTATAGAGTTTCTGACACAGCAGCAAATAAAATCTCTACAGGCTTAAAGATAAATCAGTGGACAAACAACTTTCTTCTCCTAGAGGTCTGTCTGACACTGCTCCATCCAGCTTTCCATTCTTTTAAGATCGAACAAAAAATCTAAAACAGTCTTGCGACTTTCCTGGAGGCTGAAGTTCTGTGTTGCTGTAGTATCATTCTAAAACGAGGAAGGATAGCCAGGAAAGGGGCACGGGGGTGAGGTGGGTGCAAGCATGGAGTCTGTGGTGAGAAAAAGTCTGCAGGGTGTGAGGGAAAGAAATGGGAAGGACTTCTTCACACAGTACCCATGGGAATGCTGTTGAATTTTTAAGTACCCCCACCCTCCAACCCCAGGAGACCTGGCTGAGAAAGAAAAGTAAAAAGGGGGGGGGGGGGAAGGAACTGAATAAAGAATTTTGGTTCCAAACTGCTTGCAGGTCGTTACCTACAGGTCTAAAATGAGGTTTTAGAACTCCTAGGGGAGATGGCAAAGTACTTTGTGCAATGTTGACACGTTTCAGTCGCTGGGGTGTGGGAATTTTACATAAAAGCCTCTCACTAACTAGAAACTTGGAAAGTTGTCTGAAAGTATCTGCTTGCAGTGAGTTGATGAGGAATATCTTTCAACTGAGCACCGCGGTGCGGGGTCGTGGGTCGTGGTTAGCAATACCTGCCCACTAGGAGAACTAGAGCAAAGTGTAATTTAGAGAGAAGCCACCCCCAGACCCGGAAAGTTGGAGGTGGGGAGTGGAACTGTGGGGAGGTATGGAAATAATCTGAAAAAAATCAAAATCGGAAGCTGGGATGAAGAAGGCGGATTGAGGTGAGGGGGGTCAGACCTCTGCGCGGTTGGTGGGGCGGGGCGTTTATGATTCCGAGGTGGGGAGACCGAAGCGACATGGGAGTCACGGTTCCCAAAGGATAATTCGGAGAGCGATGGAGCGTTTGAGGTTATTCGGGGTTCTCGCAGGTGAACGAAGGAAGGAGCCGCTGAGTAAATTCCGGGGCTCTCTGAAACCCAGAGTGGGTGGGGAACCGGCAGTGGGTGGGGAACCGCGACAGATACTCACAGAGCGGATCTCCAGCGCCAGGGCGCATTGCAGCGCTTTCACCTTCGGCATCCGGGCGGGGTGGGACGGCGGGGAGGGACCCCTGCCACCGGTCCGAGCGAGGCGGGAAGACGCGGGGCGGGGCGGGGATGGGGAGGAGACGAGGTGGCGGCGGCGGCGGCGGCGGCGGCAGCTGTGGCCCCCAGGCCGGGGCCCGCGGTCCAGCCTGGGTCCCGCCGGAGTAGCAGCTGTGCGCGGGGCGCGGACTCGTTGTCATGGCAGCCAGGAGGGGCGGGGCCGG
>PVIY010034128.1:0-27437 GCA_004026745.1 Myrmecophaga tridactyla
GTCGCCAGGGAGACTTTCACCCCTGGATATCATGTCCCATGTAGAGGAGAGGGCAATGGTTTCACTTGCAGAGCTGGGCTTAGAGAGACTGAGACCACATCTGAGCAATAACAGAGGTCCTCCAGAAGTAACTCTTAGGCATGCCTATAGGGAGTCTAAGCTTCTATGCTACTTATTAAGCTTCACAAGAGTAAGCCTCATGATCGAGGGCATGGCCTATTGTTTTGGGTGTCCCTAAAGTTTGACACAGTATCAGGGGATTCCCTGATGTCTAGTTTTTCAAATTACATGAGTCTCAAAAAAGTAAGTCCTGATCTTAAAACAAAGTGTTGGAACTGAAGATGAATAACAATAACAAAAAGTTTTCACTATTTCCTTTTATGTGAAGCCATTCACGTGGCCCTGTTTTTCCATTTCAAAAATGCTGAGAAATCAATTAAATGGATGAGAAGGCAGATTTGCAGTATTTGCCTGCCCTGATAAAAAGCAACTGTAATATTGCTCCCTTTGGACACACAATATTTTTTCTATTAAGTGCTCTGGCCTAAGACTATATGAACCTAATTTTTAAAAGAAAACAACCCTCTAATTGTTTTTGTGTCTCTTAAAAAGCAAACCAGAAATAGGCATTCTATTGTAAATTGTTACAATGTATCTAGAGGTCAACTTAACAATTTTTATTAACATTTCAAATGTGCATACCTTCCAATCCAGCAGTTTCACTTTTAGGAATGTCCCTCCAGAGATACTTACATAAGAGCATGAAACGTCTACACTAGGAATTTCACTGCAGCATATTCATAACAGAATCACAGGGCTGTAATACCACCCTCAACTCAAAAGTTCATCGGTAGAGGAATGGTTAAATAAATGAATAAAAGACGATTAATTCAGACAGTAGAATACTATACAATTGCAAAAAACACTATACTAAATATGCGTGAAAGCAATACGGAGAGATGGACAAATTACTGAGTGGGTCGCTCTCTACCGCAGGTATTGTGAAGGATCTTTACTTATTTTCTCCATTTTATATGTTACTAATAGCTGAATTTTCAAAGCAAGATTAAATTGTATTAGCAGGAAAATACAGGTGATACACACACACTTTAAAAATATATTTAAAATGTGTATTAAAACTCAAAGGAAAGCTCTACCAGCTCTGGGTTGGTTGAGGGATAGCGAGAATAGCAATTGGTCTCCTGAATTCAAGCCTAGTCATGTATTTTTTCTTATATCACCACTTACATTTTTGAGCAAGCCACACAAACCCTTTGGAATCAGTGTATTTATCTATGAAACGGGATGGGCGATAGATTTCGCAAACTGTTCTTTTAAAATCTAGCATTCTTTCTAACTCTAGGACACCTCTCTCTCCTGTCCCTAACCACCCTCGTCTCACCGATTTTCCACCTCCCTCCCCTTGAATGGAGAATGGGCTTCTTTCTAGTGGGGCAAATCCAAATGACAATTAGTGGCTGCCTGTAGTGCTGTGCTGAAAAGGAATCTGAGGACAAATCTGGGACACAGTGTCAGGATGAGTGAGCCTGGTACCTCCCACGTGTCTCACATTTGCTAACTCAGACCAGAGCTTCCAACCGCAGAGGTATGAAGAGTTCCACAGCTTTACCCCAGCGTCAAGAGTCCAGGATATTAAGAAATTTTCAAAATCTAGCAAAAACAAATAAAAACCCCAGCACATTCATCAAGCAACTGTGTTCTGAGGAATAGCCATCTGCGACACTACTGTTTTCCGTGTCTCTGAGTGGCTTTAGGGAAAAGCATAGGAGGGAAGGGAACTGAGGTGATAAAGCTCATTACCGAGTCTGGGTTTTATCTGTCTTTAACATTTTTCTTAGTACAACAGGTTTACAAAGGTAATTGAATTCAATAATAGCACAAGCATCATTTTTCTTTCTTACCTTTTTTTTTTTTTTCCTGCATGGGCAGGCATCAGGAACTGAACCTGGGTCTCTGGCATCACAGGCAAGAACCCTGCCTGCTGAGCCACTGTGGCCCGCCCACCTTCTCACTTTTGGTTTTGACTATATGAGAAGGAAAGGATGGGGCATCTCACTTTGGGTTCAGAACTACACAAAATTATTTTGATAGATTATTTCAAGCCACATATATGTCCAGAGTTACCTATAGCCGAGTTTCAAATCTCGTTAGTGGAGATTCTTACAATTCCTCAGATTGTTTTAGGTGGAGCTGAGATTGATAAGAGATAAGGCTTGCCTGTAAAATTTCGGAGCCCTCAAATAGTCCAAGTCAGAACAGAAAGCTGGAAATGATTCAGAGAATTCTGGGGCACACAGTCAAAGGGCATTTGTGGGAAGTACAAGGGGCTGCTAGTTTGAAGAACTGGTAGATTTATTGGATCGCTGCATTATTTTTTAATCCAAATCCTCACTCCTAGAGACTAGAAAGCCTTTTATAATTTGAAGATTATTTGATACCTGCTAGCAAAAAAATGTCAAAAAAAAATCACCTCCTTTATAATTCACTTTGACAATATTCTGTGAAATGCCAAATATACTAAGAATTAGTTTGGGGACAATTACCTGATATTTTGCTTAAAATTCTCTCCAAGCTCAGTAAAATCTCAAGAGATTCTGATTCTAATTGTGCACACACACAAACACATACACACAAATATTTTTTTGGGTAAAACTGAAATTGCAAGGTATTTCTCACCTGATTTGAGGAAAGCTATCCTTACCAATATTTTTATACATGTCACCAAAAGGCATTTTTTTCAAAAAAATTTGACTGTCAAAATTGGGGGTACAAAATCTAAAGCACCCAGAGTTGAGATGTCATACATCATACTACCTGCTGCTTCCAAGGAATCACATACACTCAACCACAAGGCGGGCATCATGAAATCCCTCCTTTCACTGCCTTAGTTCAAAACGCTAAACTCAAAAACTTCACTGGGACATAATTTCTAAAACGCCTGCAGTCAATAGGAATCTCATGTACTGCCACCCTCCATTATCACACGGAGGCCAGTGGTATCGCATGCTTTGGGGGTGAAGATAACAGGAATCTTACTGTCTCTTTTAAGATTTTTTTTATCAGACAACTGTCCAGCTCACTTTTTTTTTTCCACATGGGCAGGCATCGGGAATTGAACACGGGTCTCTGCCATGGCAGGCGAGAACTCTGCCTGCTGAGCCACCATGGCCTACCCCTAGCTCACTTTTTAAAATTTCTTTTTTTGAATTGAGATATAATTCACATCTCATAAAATTCATCCTTTTCAAAATATGCAGTTCAGGGTTTTTTCATATATTTGCAAAGTTGTGAGACCACCATCACTATCTAATTCCAAATATTTTCATTGCCCCCAAAAGAAACCCTGTGCTTGTTAGAAGTCATCCCCCATTCCTCCCTTTCCCTAACCCTTGCAATCACTAACCCACTTTTTGTTTGCATAGTTTTGCCTATTCTGGATATTTCATGTAAATGGAATAATACGACATATGACCTTTTGAGTCTGACTTCTTTCACTTAGCAAAATATTTTCAAGGTTTTTCTACATTGTAGCAGTTGTCAGTACTTCATTTCTTTTTATGGCTGTATAATATTCCATTGTGTGGATATAGCATCTTTTGTCTACTTGATCATCAATTGATGGACATTTGATTGTTTTTTTCTTTTTGACCATTCTTAATAATGTTTCTAGGAAAATTGATGTACAAGTTTTTGCATGGACACATGTCTTAAATTCTCTCTAGAATAAACCTAGGAATAGAATTGCTGGGTCAGATGGTAACACTATGTACAATTTTTTGAGATAATGCCAAACTATTTTTCTAAAGCAGCTGCATCATTTTACATTCTCACCAGCAATGTATATGAAGGTTCCAGTTTCTATACATCTTGTTAACACTTATTATTATCTGTTTTTTTTAAATTATAGCCATCTAGTGGATGTGAAGTGGTATCTCATTATGGTTTTGATTTACATTTCCCTAATGACTAATGATATTAATCATCTTTTTGTGTGTTTATTAGCCATCCATATATCTTCTTTGGAGAAAAGTCTTTTCAAAACCATTCCTCACTTTTTAATTGGATTCTCTTTCTTTCTTTCTTTTCTTTCTTTTTTTTGGAGTAATGAAAATGTTCTATTTGTCTTCCTATTGTTCTGATTTCTATTTGTGAGTTTGCCAACAGCCAGAACACATACTATCAATATTTCAAAATAAAGGAAAATTCCTAGCAGATTTTTAATAGGGAGAAAAAATCCAAATTCTCTTTTTCTACATTGTAGTGAAAGATATGATTTAGAGACTTCCTTTTGCAAATACACAGCAAAATGAAAAAATTTTAAATATTTTTACATGAGTTAAAAAAAAGTTTTAGGTAGTATTTTAAGAATTTACTGAACATTTTATTTTACCAGTATATCAGTAGAACTTAGTAATAGTAGACAATAAATACAGATTGAATGAATTCAAAAAGTCCCCGTAAGAGTCCCTCAAACACATCAATAAGTATGTTCTCCCTCCCCATTCTCTTTGGGAAACTCGAAAGAATAATGATACTAGCAGATTCCTTTGAAATCACTGAATTATAGTACATTCTGAGTTTAGTCACTTGTCTCCTAAATGCTATGAGACTTATGAAACCCAATAATTAAAGGGATGTGAACACTGCAACCCCACTTGCCTTCACTGAAGAACAAGAGATTGAATATGTGGAGGGTACTTGGATTTGAAAAGGTAAAAAGTCCACATAAGCGAAGTATTCCTAACTTTGTGAGACTGGCAAGGCTATGAGACCCTTGTCAAGGCATTTTAAGGCTTGATATTCTGAGGGTCAGTAATACAGACTCCCAGGGAAGGGAGTACCTCATCCCTGCAGCCTAGAAACAAAAATAAGGAAAAAGTAGGTGGCATACTGGGCAATCAAGACATTACAGGGAATCAAAGACAGGAGTGTTGTTTGTTCAGAATCATTGTAGGGCTTATGTTGCTATAATTAACATTTCAAGTAAATTTTGGTCTCACTTCCCACTCCACAACTCCCCCTCCCCTGCCACATACACTAAGTTTATTCCTCCAGAAATATTGCAAGAATATTGCATAGATCAAGAAAATTCATTGCCCATCCTCTAATATTATTGAATATTATAATATGAAGAATTCAACATAACTACAAATGTCCTGCTTATTCATCTTCATAAATGTATTTGACTCTGGACCTGGGCAAAGAAGCTACTTACTGCAAATTGGAAATTGCGGTTTCTGTGATATGAAATTTCCTGTTAGGAGCATGACTCTTCATAATGCCTAGAAAGTAGAAATGACTTACTAATGCAGTTTAAATTAATGCCACATGAATAGCTGAAGGCAAGAATTAAAATCATTAGCCTTTTAATATTTAAAATGTAGACAAAGAAGAAATATTTTAATTCAAAAAAGTACTGTGATGATCAACAAAATTCAGGTTGCTTTTTTTTTAAAAAAAAGATGACCCGATTTTTTTTATTAATTAAAAAAAATTAACAACAAACAAAACAATAAGATATCATTCCATTCTACATATATAATCAGTAATTCTTAATATCATCACATAGTTGCATATTCATCATTTCTTAGAACATTTGCATCGATTTAGAAAAAGAAATAAAAAGACAACAGAAAAAGAAATAAAGCGATAATAGAGGAAAAAAAGTTATACATACCATAACCCTTGCCCCTCGCTTTCATTTACCACTAGCATTTTTTTTTGATGACCCGATTTTAAATATATGTATATTTAAATTGCTGAGCACCCATAATAACGATGTTTGACCAAAAAAAGGAAACTTTCCTCTTTAAACTATTAGACTTCAAGAAAACATCATGAATCTATTCTGCTGTTAGTTCCCAACTTAGGTTGTACCTAATTTCATTTTGAGGGGGATACAAGAAGCAAAAACTGGAAGATGAAGATATTCTGGCAAATTTAATGAACTCTCCAAGGTCGGTGATTTGGAATATATCTTCTAACGATGAATGGAGGCTTTCACACCTGTTAATTCTGTGCTACCCTAAGATAGTTCTTACCTTCACGGGGCCTGAAAAACAGGGGTGGGGGGTGTCTGAATTAAAGAAGATTCAAAGGAAAGGATTGGCTAATTGCAGATAGGAGATGTCACTAGCTGAGATTTAAGGAAGGCAGAGAAAAAGCTAACTGCAGTAGGATGTGCTTTGTGGAGGAAGGGGTAGCAGCTGTAAGATTATAGGGAAACGTTAGAAAAGATAAAATTGGAGGAAAAAAGATCTGTGAAAACAGGTGAATGGCTGTTTTAGCTAGTGGTCAAATCCTTGGAAATTGGGGCGACCAAAGACAATTGCGCAGCTCTGCGAGCACGTGGTTTATCCGGAATCAGCAGAGAGTTTAGTCTAACGGGATTGAGGAGCAGAAAGGTGGTAGGAAAGAACCATGGAAACACAGCACTAGGACAGCTCGGGCAGATGCCCGAGTTTTAACATAACCAGTCACGTCCACCGCTCTCGGTGCATCTAGCTCTAAATTGAATTTTGCTTGTGGATATATTTTTAACTTGGGAAATTCAAAATCCACAAAAGAACATATGGCACTGGCACGTTTTGGAGACTAGGTGGAATGAATGAAAGGGGTCTCAGGATCGAACCAATTCCCCTGCTCCGTTCCTCAGGCTCTCTGTTAACCTATCATTTTTTTTTTTTAATCTATGATTTTTTAAAGCCTGTTCTGATTTTTGCTGTACTTAATGAAGTACTGTTTTAACCTGGACTTATGTGTAAATACACTTAACCACCCACATAGGGATGAGGTCATGATTTCAAATATATGAGATAAAGACTCACCTCTGGAGAGACAGGGCTTTTGAAAATATTCTATTACATAACAAGAACCCTGTGAGTTGTTGTTTTTTTTCTCCAAAAACGTGCTTTTCAAAGTCATAGCATTCAGCCAGAACGATTATGCTTATTGTGCTTACAAGAGGCAAAAATGGAAATTGTTGAAACAATTTGTCCAAATGATCTAACAAATTCATAATTGAGCTATAATTTAACCTGAATTGCCAGGGTCCTTGCAATCATTTTTGCTGCTGTTTGTTCAAATAAAAGGACATTGATTTTAAGGTGCTCACAACTGAGATGCAGTTAATATTTCTAATAATTTTCTCAGCAATACGGTTTCATTTCTCACCTGGAAGTAAAAGCATGTGTAAATGTGTTTAAATTGTGCATTGTGACAGTAGCGTCTCTACATTTTCTTAAATTAAAAAAAATTATAAAGTGAGGGTTTAATAAAGAGTCCAAACAAGAAATGTTAAGACATATTAATACATAAGATACATATAATACTTTTATTTCTTGGAGAAACAGCAAGGTGAAGAAATAAGAGCCTCAAGGAGAGAAATCATATTAAGATACTAAGACTGGCTTCCAAAGTAAAACAATACCTGTGTCTCTACCAGGTAAACCCAGCAATGGGGTTTATTTCATTGGTTAACTGATTTTTTAAGTTTTGAATTTATAAATGACTCTCAGCTTCAGCTAAAGTTACTATTCTTAGGCATAGATTATTAATAACTGAACAATGAACCCATATTCATTTTCCTAAGATAAAGATGGGCTATAATAAATTATTCTAGATAACGTCCTGGAATACTATGGAACTTGCCAAGATTATGGCCACAGAATTTCATTTTTGGGGAAGGATAAGAATGATTTTAAAAGATCACTAATTGAAATGAATGTGTCTTCTGAGGAAAATAATGGCATAATTAAGCACATATAAAGTAAAAGAGATCTTATTCAAGAATGCCCACGGAACAATTAAATTTATGTTGACATTGACATCAATAACATGCATATATTCAGATATGTATAGCATATTGTCAGCAACTCACATCATCACATTTTAACATTGACAATAATAAATAATAGCAAGATACCCATCTTAATGAATACAAAATATCATGGAAATACACCTTTTATGCAAAATAAATAAATAATTAATATAATCAAAAGCAAGTCTCCTTTATTGTGAAATAAAGGGATCAGAAACAATGTAGTTAACAGAGAACACACACACAAAAATCTCTCAGGCAAGGTAATGGCTGATCAACTGTAACTCTCAAATCACTGCTGGGAAAAAGAATCATTATAGAAATTACTTATTAGAACAGCAGCCACTCCAATACCAGCAGTAGGTTCAAGGGCATTTGTGCGTGTGTGTGTGTTTTGTTTATCAGAGCATTTTGATGTTTATTATGTATTTTATTCTAATTTTTAAATAAAGAATTATTTTATAACCCACATATTCAGGTGATTACAATCCTTCTTCCACTGAAGAAAAAAACGCCAAACTACACAGACTCTTTCACCAGTTTTGTTTTGTTTTTAACCTGAGTCTCAAATGTTTCTTGTTTTACTATCTTCTACTTCACTGACTCCATTTGCACATTTTATTCTGTGAGATAGTTCTGCTACCTCAGGAAAACCTTTATCTTTGTAATCAGGAATCTTTTTTTTTCTTTCTTTTTTCCATTGAATAGGACTATTTAAAGCCTTCCTTGGCAATTATGATACATCTTTCTTTGGGGAACAAATTCTTGTTTCTTAGACTCTAAAAAATCTTTTCTAAACTTTTTTCCCACTGTTCTTTCTTGGCGTGGTGCCTTATCTCCAGATCTGGGAATTTATGTTGGCTTTAATCAACATTGTTTTAAAGGCAGAACATTGCATATGACCTCTAACCTCTTCTATCTTTGACAATCTCTTCAGTCCAGCATTTCTGTTCTCTCCCAGTTTTTCCATTTTTCTTCCACTTATATGCATGTTTTAAATGGCTCCTTGAAGTCTTTCAAATTCAATTTTATAAGATCAAAACTTCCTATGAATATTTCTTTCAGAGATTCCATGCTTAACTCTTTGACCTTTATTTTCCACATTGCATCTCCTTCACAACATTCTGTTCATAGGTTCCCTTCATTGACATAGGTCCTTCTTCTCTTCCGTCTTTTAACACTGACAAGTGGGATAGGAAGTCTGTCTCTCACTTCTTGGTTTTGCCTACTAATTATTAAAATATAACTACACAGCAACATAAAAGGCACAAAAATCACTGATTAATTACGCTTGCATGTCCTTCTTTCAGAAGCAGACACAGGATCCTTCTTCTAAAGCTTGCATTTGACCCAGAGTGGAGTAGAGCGAGCCCCATCTAGGAACAATGCACCCCACAAGGAGGAACCATTTCTGATAAATACTTGAGACTCTGCCTTGCATGTGTGGGAACTGAGACTTGCTTAATCAATAGGATGTGGGTGGTGCCTCTTTGATTAGGCCATGTTATATGGCAAAGGTAACAGGATGCACTTCCGTCAATTACATTTCCCCATATAATACTATGTCTTGGCTGACTGCTGGGACAGAGTCTCCTGCTAGCCTTGAAGAAGTAAGCTGCCAGGTTGTGAGAGGGCCTGGGAAAGGACACGTAAGGGTGGCCTTAAGCTGACAGACTTTAGGGAGCCCAAGGGTTTCATTCATGTGACTGAAAGAAAATGAGTTCAGTCTGAATTAGCGTGGGAATGATTCTTCTGCAGTCGGGCCTCCAGATGAGAACACAAACTGGCTGACACCTTGACTGGGCCAAGGACACAGAAAAGCTGTGGTCTCCCGACACATAGAAACTGTGAGATAGGAAACGTGCGTTGTTTTAAGCTGCTAAGATTGTGGTAATTTGTTACAATAATGGAACACATACAGCTCTGTCACCTTTTTTTTTCCTATTGACGCCTTCCAAAATATTCACACTTTCTTTCCTTTCTGTGTGTAATTTATTTTTTATCTATGAGGTTTTTTTAGTAAAGAGTTTCATTCACATACCATTGTAGTCACATACAATCCATCCTAAGCGTACAATCAGTGGCATCTGGTACAATCACATAGTTATGCATTCACCACCTAAATCATTATAAGAACATTCTCACTTCTTCTGAAAAGAAAGAAAAAAAATCCCATACCTCTCCTTTAAATCCCCCTATTATAGACCTTAGTTTACATTAATTGTATTTTTCCCATGTACCACCCCATTGTTAACACCTTGTAATAGTGACATACATTGGTTCAAGTTCATGTCAAAGCTTTCTTATAGTTGTACAATTAACTACTGACATCATCCACTCTAGATCTCACTAAGTTATACAGTCCCAGTTTCTATCCTCTAGCTCTCCTTCTGGTGACATACCTGACATAATCTTCCTTTTTCAGCCCTACTCATCTATGAGTTTTTAAAATACACTTAAATTTGTGGTGCCGTTCATCATACCTCTTTAGTTGGAACACATTCAAGCACTGGGGTTATATGTAAAAGTATAGAATTCTTTGAAAGTGTGTATTACTTCTTGAATTTTGTAACTGAGCCAAGTTTTCATATTAAATTTTTTTAAAAATGTTTGTATTAAGAAATATACACACACACACACAGTCCAACCATATTAGAAAATCAATGGCTCACAATAGCATCACATAGCTGTGTATTCTTCACCATGATCATTTTTAGAACATTTGCATCACTCCAGAAAAAGAAATTAAAAGAGAAAAAAAGAACTCATACATCCCATCCCACTTAGCCTTCCCTCTCATTGACCCACAGCATTTCAATCTACCCATTTTTACACCTTATCTCCCCCTATTATTTATTTATTATCTTTATTATTATTATTATC
Organism: Myrmecophaga tridactyla; assembly: GCA_004026745.1. NCBI lineage: Eukaryota > Metazoa > Chordata > Mammalia > Pilosa > Myrmecophagidae > Myrmecophaga > Myrmecophaga tridactyla. The sequence continues at coordinate 10,724 of PVIY010034128.1, forward strand.
ATCATTTTTTACTCATACCCTGGATAAAGGGAGCATTAGACACAAGGTTTTCACAATTGCACAGTCACATTGTAAAAGCTGTATAGTTAGGGTGCACGGGTGGTTCAGTGGTAGAATGCTCACCTTTCATGCAGGAGACCCGGGTTCGATTCCTGGATTATGCACCCCCCCCAAAAAAAAAAGCTATATAGTTGTGCAGTCTTCTTCAAAAATTAAGGCTACTGGAACACACAGTTCAACAGATTGAGGTACTTCTCTCTAGCCTCTCCAAAGCATCATACACTAAAAAGGGATATCTATATAATGAATAAGAATAACCTCCAGTAAAACCTCTTGACTTTTTTTGAAATCTCTCAGCCACTGAGACTTTATTTTGTCTCGTTTCTCTCTTCCCCCTTTTAGTCAAGAAGTGTTTCTCATTCCCATGAAGCCGGGTCCCAGCTCATCCCTGGGAATCAGGTCCCACGAGGTCAGGGAGATTTATACCCCTGGGAGTCATGTCCCACTTGGGGGTGGGGGGCAGTGAGTTCACCTACCAAGTTGGCTTAGAAAGAGGGGCCACATCTGAGCAACAAAAGAGGTCTTCTGGGGGTGACTCTTAAGTATAATTATAAGTAGGCTTAGCTTCCCCTTTACAGGAATAAGCTTTCTAGGTGTGAGCCCCAAGATCTAGGGCTCAGCCTTTGAATTGGTTGTCCCCACTGCTTGCAAGAATTTCAGAATTCCCCAAATGGGGATTTGAATATTTCCTCCTTTCTCCCAAATCCCCCAAGGGGACTTTGCAAATACTTTTTTGTTCTCTGCCAAAGTTACTCTGGGATATATTGGGGCATCACACTAACCTGTACAAACCAACATCTCATGCTCTCTTCAAGAGTCCATGTAATTACGGTGTTCAAGTAAACTGACCATACAGGTTAAATTAGATAATGTACTATCCCAAATTTAAATTTTGCATCCAATAAATATCTCTCCTTTGGTCTCACAAAGAGGTTGAAGTTTGAAAATATGGGCCATATCATCCTTTACCTAGTATTCTGATTTACCCTAGTCCTATCCAGATAAGCTTCATTCATATTTCTAGATGATGTCCGATCACTTTTTCAGGTTTTTTTAAAGTTGCCAACTTTCATAGCTTCAGTGCTCTAACTCTGAATCTCAGATATTGTATAAGTACCCGAAGTTTCAGGGCATGATCAGATTATATACAAATAGCTTAGTATCTCAGAATTTAGAAATATCAGTTACAGCTCCTAAATATGTGTGAATGTTGCAAGGGCTTACAATCTAGGAACCTTTAAAATAAGCCACACCCTGATAAGCCATGCACTCAACTTCAATTCTCTGAGTTTGTACATCATAGTTAATTCAAATGAGTGAGGCATTATAATATTTGTGTTTTTGTTTCTGCTTTCATTCAACATTCTGTCCTTAAGGTTCATTCACCTTGTTGCATACCTCACTATTTTCATTCCCTCTTGCAGTCACTCAGTAGTCCATTGTATGTTTACACCACAGTTCACCCTTCCATTCCTCAGTCGTTGTACCCTTAGGCCACCTCATCCACTGATGCCATAAACACCCGTATGCAAACGTCCATTTGTATCCCCAATCTTAATTCCTCCAGGTAGAAACAGAGCAATGGGGTTGCAGGATCCTATGGCAACCCCACGGCTCGCCTCCTGTGGAATCACCACAGTGCCCTCCAAAGGGTTGCACCTCTCAACTTCCCTACCAACAGTGAATAGGTACATCTCTCTCTCCACATTTTCTCTAGCACTTGTTTCTCTCTGTTCATTTTTTAAACAATTTTATTCACACATCATGCAAATCAACCTAAGGAAATAGACATGCCTTCACCACCATAATCTATATGAAGACATTTCCTTGCCTTCCATGTAGAATCCACACCCCTTCCCCATAACCCCTGCTTGTTCTGATATTAATTTTTACTAAGTATATAGATTATTAAAATCGCTTCTTTGTAATTTTTTAAAAAAACTTTTATTGTCTAGTATAGCATATATTCAAAGGAAAGAAATAAAAAAGCAATAGTTTTCAAAGCACTCTTCAAAAAGTGGTTACAGGATATATTCCAGAGCTTGTCATGGGCTACCATACAATCCTCTCAGATTTTTCCTTCTAGCTGCTCCAGAATATAGGAGGCTAGAAGGCTTAAATACTTTTTTATCATCACAATGGACTTTTTTTTGTGTGTGAACAATAACATATATACAAAAAAGCTATAAATTTCCAAGCACAGCGCTACAATTAGTTGCAGAAGATATTTCAGACTTGGACATGGGTTAAATTTTCAGTTTTAGGTCTTTATTTCTAGCTGTTCTAAAATACTGGAGAATAAAAGAGATACCAATTTAATGATTCAGCATTCATATTCATTTGTTAAGTCCTATCTTCTATGTATAATTCCACCACTACCTTTGATCTTTCCATACCTCTCATTGGGGTTGTTTGGGCTATGGCAATTCTAAATTTTTGATATTGGAAGGGGCTGTCACTAATATGGGGTAGGGAGATGGAACTATCTGATATTCTGGTGAGGCTAGGCTAGGTTTCAGGACTTATCTGGACCAGAGACTCATCTGGTGTTTGTAGGTTTCTGGCAAGCTACTCTACTGCCTGGAACCCTTGTAGAATCTCATAAATTGCCATAGGTGTTCTTTAGGATTGGCTGGAATGGTCCTGGTTGGGGGTTGGCAGGTTATGATAGGTAGCAAGGTCTAAGTGAAGCTTGCATAACAGTAACTAACCTCCAGAGTAGCTTCTCAACTATTTGAACACTCTCTGCCACTGATACTTTATTAATTACACTTCTTTTCCCCCATTTGGTCAGGATGGAATTGTTGATCCCATGGTGCCAGGTCTGGATTCATCCCTGGAAGTCCTCTCCCACATCACCAGGGAGACTTTCACCCCTGGATGTCACATCCCATGTAGCGGAGAGGGCAATGATTTCACTTGCAGAGTTGGGCCTAGAGAGACTGAGGCCACATCTGAGCAACAAAAGAGGTCCTCCAGAAGTAACTCTTAGGCATGCCTATAGGTAGTCTCAGCTTCTATGCTACCTACATGAGCTTCACAAGAGTAAGCCTCATGATCGAGGGCATGGCCTATTGATTTGAGTGTCCCTGAAGTTTGTCACAGTATCAGGGGATTCCCTGATGGTAAGGTTTAATAGTTCCATAGTCTTTCTCCCCTCCCTCAGGGGACATTGCCAATACTTTTTGACTATCTGGTTAATATACTCTAGGATGTTTCCAGGCATTACAATAATCTATACAGGATTAAAGGACCTTTTCTCATTCTGTGCTCCCTGTGTTTCAGTTGTTCAAATGAGCTATACAGATAGGTTGAATTAGATTATGCGCTACAGAAAATTTCAGTTCCAGATCAAATAAACCTTTCTTCCATTGATCTCAAAGATTATGTGTGGTTCTAAAATATAGACACTGTCTTCCTTACCCCTATGTTCTGAATTACTTTATGCAGACACAGACTTTGTGGCCTTTGTCAATGAAGGAATCCTTCCTTAAGTCTAGACTAGGCCTTCTGCTGCACTTTATTTTTTTTTTTTGTTTTTTGCTCTTTTTTTTTCAACATAATGATATACAAACACAAACATTCTTACCATATGATCATTCCATTCTTGATATATAATCAATAACTCAAAATATCATCACATAGTTGTATATTCATCATCATGATCATTTCTCAGAACATTTGCATCAATTCAGAAAAAGAAAACTGAAAAAAATTCGTACATACCATATCCCTTACCTCTCCCTTTCATTGATCACTATCATTTCAATCTACTAAATTTATTTTAACATTTGTTCCCCCTATTATTTATTTATTTTTAACACATATATTTTTACTCATTTGTCCATACTGTAGATAAAAGGAGCATCAGACACAAGGTTTTCACAATCACACAGTGACATTGTGAAAGTTACATCATTATGCAATCATCTTCAAGAAACATGGCTACTGGAACACAGCTCTACAGTTTCAGGCAGTTCCCTCCATCCCCTCCATTACACCTTAACTAAAAAGGTGACATCTATATAATGGGTAAGAATAACCTCCAGAATAACCTCTCAACTCTGTTTGGAATCTCTCAGCCATTGACACTTTATTTTGTCTCATTTCACTCTTCCCCCTTTTGGTAGAGAAGGTTTTCTTAATCCCTTGATGCTGAGTCCCAGCTCATTCTAGGATTTCTGTCTCACGTTGCCAGGGAGGTCCACAGCCCTGGGAGTCATGTCCCACATAGAGAGGGGGAGGGCAGTGAGTCTGCTTGTTGTGTTGTCTGGAGAGAGAGGCCACATCTGAGCAATGAAAGAGGTTCTCTGGGGTGACTCTTAGGCCTAATTTAAGTAGGCTTAGCCTATTCTTTGCAGGGTTAAGTTTCATACGAACAAACCCCCAGATTGAGGGCTCAGCCTATTGCTTCAGTTGTCCCCACTGCTTGTGAGAATATCAAGAATTCTCCACTTGGGGAAGTTGAGTTTTTCCCCTTTTCTTTCTATTTTTAAAATTAAAATAACAAACTTCAATTAATGGCTTCAGTTCTGAATATGTATAGTAAGCTTGATCAAACTGTTTCTATAAGGCGTATTGTACTACCAGGCAATTTTTAATGTTTCCTGAATTTGTACTTTCCATTCAGAATATAACATAGAACAGAGATTAATAATGATTTAATAAAGAGTCAAGTTTAAGATCAATTCTGGGTGTTTTGTAATAAAGGCTATTTAATCTACTCCATTTTAAGACACCAGAAATATTATAGTCTATATTTTCATGTTTTTGTTACAAACACTTCTTGCTTGAAATAGATACAAATGCATAACAGCATGTTTTTATCAATAACTATTTGGTGTTAGCATAAACAAAATCCTGAAGATATTTTCCACTGAACTGTCATTAAAATGAGTCACCCATCTACATGAAACCAGGGACTTATCAAGATAATAACTACTCCTTCATTTAACTTTTTTTCCTCTGCCAAAGTGAAAATCTTATTTATTTTTTGTGATGTTTCTACTGAGAGAGTCGTGTCAGCAAATGCTCTAAAACCATTGGTATTGTAAAAATAACATAACATCCATGTTGAATCTACTGCCCTGTTTGACTGTACAAGTTGTAAAAGCTTATAATCAGCAGTATAATATTTGTTCAAGATTGTGCATTTTCTACCTATGTATTCAGTTGTTTAAATGTACTCAGAAACTAGATTATATACTACTTTATTCTTGAAGTCATCTTGTGTGGGAGTTATCCATTTGTGAATTTCCATAGAAATTATTTGTGGCAAGTGATTGACTTGTTTCTTCCAGAGCCTTCAGTTGAATTGTGGTAAAATAGCTGTAACACAAATTTTACCATTTAACCATTTTCAGGTGTACAATTCATTGGCATTAATTACATTTACTATGTTATGTTACCATCACTATTGTCCATTATCAAAGCTTTGTGATCATCCAAAACAGAAACTCTATACTCATTAAGCAGTCTCTAATCTACTCTCTGTTTATATGACTTTGCTTATTATATATATATATATATATATATTGAGTTGCATGGTCCAGGAATCAAACCCAGGTCTCCCACATGAAAGGCGAGCATTCTACCACTGAACCACTCATGCATCCTTATTCTAGATATTTTATATAAGTGAAATCATACAATATTTATCCTTATGTAGCTAGTTTATTTCACTCTGCATAATATTTTTAATGTTCATACATGCTGTAGCATGTATCAGAACTTCATTTCCTTCGATGGCTGAATAATATTCCATAGTATGTGTATATATATATATGCTCCATTTTGTTTATCCGTTCATTTATTGATGGACTCATGGATAGTTTCTACTTTTGGCTACTGTGAATGATTTCCTAAGCCGTTTGCTTCCATCACTGTGATTTGCGCCCTTACATGCCTCATGAGGGCTGACGTGGTCCACACCGAGGGATTACATGATTGACCATAAATGAAACAATCACAATGTCATTTTTACCTTTTTTTTTTAAATTGGACTCTGTTTTAGTTTCCTACGTTGCTCAAGCAAACACCATGAAATGGGAATTTGTTTGCTCACAGTTTTAAGGTTAGGAAAAAGTCCAAATCAAGGCATCATCAAGGTGATGCTTTCTCCCCAAACACTGTGGTGCTCTTGTCACACTGCACGGCACGTGACAGCAGCTCCTGGTCTCTCCCTTCTCTTCCAGGATCCATTAATGTTCAGCCTCTGGCTGCTCCCTCTGTGGAGTTCTCTCTGTCTGTCTGAGTTTTATTCTCTTATAAAGGACTCCAGTAATAGGATTAAGGTCTATCTTGATTGAGATGGGACACACATCAACCAAAGTAACTTCATCAAAAGGTCCCACTTGCAATGGGTTCATGCCCACAGGAATGGATTAGGCTTAAGAACATGTTTTTCTGGGATACATACAGCCCCACACCACCACAGACTCTATGAATGAATTACTAAAACATATGTGGATTACTAGATTTACTATGAAATAACTATGCTGTGGAGTCTTTCACAAAGCATTCTTTTAATCTGTTGTGGGAACAAAACTCTAGGGATGAATTTTTTTTTTTTAATTTGCATATGGGCAGGAGGCACCAGGGATCGAACTCCAGACCTCCAGCATGGCAGGTCGGAGCTCTGCCTGCTGAGCCACGGCAGCCGCCCTCTAGGGATGAATTTTAAGAGTTAGAGATAGTTATCACAGTTTTAGAAACTGCTTCACTGTTTCTATATGCTACAGCCACAGACGATATTTGAACTTAATCCATCTTGTTCAACCAAGAAAATGTTTCTTATGGGAATTCTTTTGACTCTTTCCACCTGCCACACAGTATTAGCGGATTAGAGCAAGCAATGGGCAGCGACCTATGTCATCTAAGTGAACAATAGCCCACTTGTTTGCCTTTCTACCTTCAAGGATATTTGAAGGTTAACTTTTGAAGACAGTGTTTTGTGAACATAAAAATAGCCACGTACTTCTGTAGAAGTAGACAGATATTTAACAGAAAGATCTTCCAACCACATAACTAAATATACGAAAGAAAGCCTAACACAGGGGGTAGGTGCACCTGCTTTTCTCAGTGTGCCTACGTTTTACCCCACCCTAGATCGTTCTGGCTCATCTAATGGATACCTAGGATCACTGGAAGCTGAGAACACTGGTCATTGATCTTATTCTAGGGTTGATGAGGAGAAAATCCAGTGGGGAAGTAGCGAGAGAAGTGTTTTTTTCTTTCCACAACTTTGCATCCCATGAAAGGTGAAATGTGCAGATTTCTTCTTTTTTAATATTTTTTAATTTTTAAATTAAAAAAAATTTTGACAAGAAAGAAGCACAAACATTCTTAGCATATGATCATTCCGTTCTACATATATAATCAGTAATTCACAATATCATCCCATAGTTGCATATTCATCATCATGATCATTTCTTAGAACATTTGCATCAATTCAGAAAAAGAAGTAAAAAGACAACAGAAAAAAAATTCATACATACCATACCCCTTACGCCTCCCTTTCATTGATCACTAGCATTTCAATCTAAATTTTTAACATTTGTTCCCCCTATTATTTATTTTTATCCCATATGTTCTAATCGTCTGTTGATAAGGTAGATAAAAGGAGCATCAGACACAAGGTTTTCATAATCACACAGTCACATTGTGAAAGCTATATCATTATACAATCATCATCAAGAAACATGGCTACTGGAGCACAGCTCTACATTTTCAGGCAGTTCCCTCCAGCCTCTCCATTACATCTTGACCAACAAGGTGATATCTATTTAATGCGTAAAAATAACCTCCAGGATAACCTCTCTACTCTGTTTGGAATCTCTCAGCCATTGATAGTTTATTTTGTCTAAAATATGCAGATTTCTTGATGTGCTCCTTCATGGAAAACTGCAATGTAATAGTGCTAAATTATCTTTTTTGGGTGGTTGTGCCAATTTGAAACTATTATGTACACCAGAAAAGCCATGTTTTAATCCTGATCCAATCTTGTGGTGGAAGGTGGGCGCAGAAACTCTTGATGAGATTGTAACCAAGAAGGTGCCCAGTTGTGGGTGTGCCCTTTTGATTAGATGGAGATGTGATTCTGCCCATTCAAGGTGGGTATTGATTAGTTTACTGGAGTCCTTTAAAAGGGGAACATTTTGAAGAAACCTCAGATGTAGATGCAGATGCAGAGTCTTGGGAAACAGTTGCTTCACAGCTGACAGAGACATGGATATTTGGAAATGCTTGGAGAGCCCACAGAGAAAGAGCTGATGCCCAGACACAGGCAGAGCCTAGCAGACATCTCCATGTGCTTTCCCGTGAGAGGCTAAGCAAGCTAGGACCCAGAGCTGTGTCCCGGAGGAATTAAGTGAAGACCCACAGACACTCAGAGAGGAAACCACTGGCATAAGAAGCTGCAAGCAACGAATAGGGAACAAGGACCAGCAGACACCAGCCACATGCTTTCCCAGATCAACCTTCCTTGAGCCAAGGTATCTTTCTCTGGATGCCTTAGTTTGGACATATTTATGGCCCTAGAACTATAAACTTTAAACTTATTAAATTTCCTTTTTAAAAAGCCATTCCATTTCTGGTGTATTGCATTTCAGCAGCATAACAAACTAATACAGCAGTATTCCTGGAATTTATCATTGCCCCACTGACATATGGGGCTCTTCATATATCAGGCAACTGGCCTCTCTTCTGTACGATAGGTAACAGGATGTTTTATACACATTTAAGAAATGTTCATTTAAGAAATTAATGCTATGGACAGACAGTTCTTATAAGACATAAATATGTTATTTTCCTTGACATTCATATTATTATATGAAAGAAAATGCTGTTTCTTTTGACTTCCTATTGAAAATAAGATTTTTTTAAAAGTTGATATGCCTCGACAACTGGCAGAAGACACAAATGACTGGTCTGTGAGAATTAACATTAAGCAGTAAATGCATAATTGAAAGGGTGGTAAATTTGGGTTGTCGGAGGCATGCATGGGAGATATATGTGCCAATATCCCAATATGGATGGGAGACAGAAGTGCCAGGGATGTGGCTAATTCCATAGACCTCCAGAAAAAAGGAAACTGCACTGGGTTTGGTCAATTGAAGAAGAAATTATTTTTAAGGATAGTGTCGTGCCTCATTTTATAGCTCATTTAACAACAAAAAAGTTGCAACTTAAAATAAGTGAAGGCTTGGGGTGCACAGGTCGCCCAATGGTTAGAATGCCTGCCTTCCATGTGGGAGACCCAGGTTCGATTCCCTGACCATGCACTGCCGCCCCTCACCCCGAAAAAAAAAAAATAGGTGAAGGCTGAGAAGTAGAAATCACCATATGAATAAGGCATTAAACATATACAGAAACAAAGGCCTTTCAATGGCCATGGCCCCATCTTCTAGCTGTGGCGTGTTTTCCAGGGGTCCAGAGGAGGGGCTATGGCCAGGCATCAACTGGATGCAGATGCAGCCACTCTTCCACAAGGAAGGAACAATGTGTAGGGTCAGCATTCACTGGGCTGGCATACCCCGTGGTGACTGCCAGTCCTTTGCAGGTTTTTGTCTATTCATCGTGTAGTGTTTGACTCAGCTTGAGCCAAAGAATCAGCCGCTAAAGCGGGAGCCTACCTTTCTGCAGAGAGCACAGTATTTGATGTTTCTGGACATTTTTGAAACACGTAACCCCTGCCCCGAGCTCCTGCTGCCCATACCAGCACTTCTCACATGAAAGTACAAGACTCTAAAACTGTACCTTCTGCACACTACACCCTCATTTGCGATGCAAGCAAACAGGGTTTCCTGACAGCTGGCTGGCCATTCGGTGTTTGAAGTGTGGCAGAAAAGCACGGTGGGGGAATAAGGAAGACGGATGTTCCTCTGAGGTGACAACTCAGCATTCCTGAGTCCAGACACCCCTGCACTTTCTGCTCCTCTGCCCTGTACACCACCTCTCCCGACAGGGTCTCAGATCTGGTCTTCTAACCGCAGTGCAGCATCTTACCTATCTGACTTTTCATTTATTCACAGTTTCTCAATCACAGCAAACATTTCAAGCACTTTGTGATGGTGCCATCAGCATGAATACATGGGTTAAGATTTTTAACAACATCCTGTCCTTTTCAATTTTTTGTTCTTGCCTGAAATTCTTCTTTACTTTTATTTATTTGTGAATGTTTTCCAGCCTCCTTTTTCCAGAAAACTAGGAGGAATATTTATGCTAAACAACAAAGCTATAACCTTGCATACCATGTCAGGCCAAAGACATTTTTTTGTTTTTATGTTTTGATAATCTTTGGTTTGCTATGTTTGAGGTTTATAAATAATTCAAATCTGTATATATATTGCTGTATTATGGATATACAGTTTAAGAATTGCTCAGAGAGATATCTTTTGAAACAACCACATTTTTAAAAATTGCACTTCATATATACAAAAATGCTTTGCACTTTTAACAGAACAAATGGTTTACAAGTAATAAATAGCAAAGAAGCATGAGTTATTTAAATGTCAGAATTTTTTAATTGCTTGTTGTGGATAAAATGATGATTTTTAAAGCCACAAAACACCAAACATATAAAAACCAACAATGTATATAACTTAAGACATAGAAAATATTTAAAATTTTATCTTCAGTCTCAGTGTATGGTTTTTTTGGATGGGCAGGCACCGGGAATCAAACCCGGGTCTCCAACATGGCAGGCGAGAACTCTGCCACTGAGCCACCATGGCCCACCTTCAGTGTGTGATTTTGAAACAAGCATCACTTAGGATAGATTATTGAAGTGCCCAAAAGCTGTCATTTGAAGAGGCACAACCACTCTGAGTGATGAGTATCAGGAAATCCACCAGGAGACAGAGAAACCCCCTAAGGAGTAACCTAGGCTTGTCACTTAGAGCAACCTTCTGGGATCTATGAGCATTTTGCTCCAAAGACCTCACCAGCCTCCTTCCTCCCTGTCCAACATTATTCTCTCTGTTTATATTTTTCTTCAAACTCCTTGCCCGTTTCCACTGACAGCAAGGCCCTCAGGAACATCTGTGAGCCGTGGCTTGGAATCTAGTCTCAGGAAACTTCTTAGTTCACAGGTGGAGAAAAAAGAGTTCAGGGATGGCCAAACTCAGCCAGACCTGCAATGGGGCTTGCTCTCACTGCCCACGCTCAACAACTAAGAGTTTCTTTGCTCTCCTGCGAAATGAAAGTAAAACCAATAGATTGTCTTACTGATTGTGAGTCAAAATTGGCTGAGTCTGCAGTATAACTAAAATGGAAAACGCTGCTGGGGGTAGCTATCAACACAAAGAAATGACTGATAACATTAACGGCTTTAAAAAAAAGAATTGACAACTACATCTCAGATGTTAAGGACATTGCTGTTTGTCACACCTAAAATGGAAAAGAAAGGGCAGGTGGCTCAGCAGGCAGAGTTCTCGCCTGCCATGTTGGAGACCTGGGTTCAATTCCTGGTGCCTGCCCATGCGAATAAAAAAAAAAAAAGAAAGAAAAAATGGAAAAGAAAATCTTTTGTTTTAAAGGGCAGTTCTACAAGGCCAAAGCAGACATTTAATACTTGTGGTTAAGTAGATTAAGAGGTAAATCAAGTAAAGGTGCAAAAACAAAAAGATGCCAAAACAATGTAAAACAAATTCGTTCAGAAAAGAAACACTATAATCAGATATTTCAGTGTGTGCAATTATGTAGTTTCTGACTGTCATACAAAGAGAGAGGGGAAAAAGAAGAAAGGAAGGAAGGAAAAGAGAAAGGAAGAATTTAAATATGTAAACTTGGTTTTAAATATATATTTTCTTTCCCAGCCCATGACCCCCCCCCCCAAAAATTATATTTTCTGATTTAAAACACAATGTTATAATGTGGCTTTCAAGAGGTTATTTTTTTTTTTTTACCTGAAATGCCCATCATGCAGAAAATGTTGCTTACTCCTGAGCTAAGAGCAAGGCCAGAGAGAGAGCACGAACAGCAGAAGCAGAAGGGTTAAATGAAAGAAAGGGTAACCACAGTGACAAGACTCAAGGGTAGCCTTTGTCTCTTCCTGCACCAACGCTGGAGTAGGACTCTATGTTGCCCTATCTCCCAGAAGTAGATGCACTCTACATAGCATTAATGAGCTTTACTGTTGGCACTGAATTTTATGGCAATACAGAGAATGGGAATCGTACAGCACAGATCACAGTTTTTATTCAATGTCTACCTATGAACAGCTCTTTCCCATCTTTCTATTTAGCCATCAACTGTCAGGTATTGAAGCCTCTCCCACACATGGACTTTCTAGGCATCTTCACTTTTTGGTTTTTGCAGTTTGTGATGTGTCTAGACATGGTTTTCTGTGAATATATCCTATTTGGGGTTCACTGAGTTTCTTGAATCCGTAAATTTATGTCTTTAACCAAATTTGGGATCTTTTCAGCCATTACTTTTCTAATATTTTTTTATACACCAGCTACTTCTCTCCTTCAGGGATTTCAATAACATGAGTGTTAGACCATTTGATGTTGTCCTACAGACCTCTGAAGCTCTGTTTTTATCCTCTCCCTCTCTTCTGATTGGATAATTTCTACTGATCTATCTTCAAGTTTATTGATTCTTTCATCAATCATCTCCATTCAACTGCTGATCCCATTAGTAAGTTTTTTATTTCAGATATTGTATTTTTCAGCTTTAAAATTTCCATTTGATTCTCTCTCTCTCTCTCTCTCTCTCTTTTTTTTAATACTTTCTATTCCTCTGCTGAGAATGTCAGCCTTCAATTCACCTCAGTAGCACTTCATTTACTTCATAGACTTTAAAGTACTACTTTAAAAGTCTTTGACTTAAAATTCCAACATCTGGATAATCTGGGTTGGTACCTGTCAATTGCCTTTTCTCAACAGAATTGGTCAGATTTCCCAGATTCTTTGTATGTCAAGTGATTTTGGCTTGTACCATTAGAATGCTTTCAGCTGTTAGAAACAGAAAACCCCAACTCTAGAGTCTTAAATAATAATGGTATTCACTTTTTCATATAATAAAAAATCCAAAGGCAAGTTAGTCCCAGGGTTGATTGACTCAGTAGCTCTGTAGTATCACCTGCCATCCTTGTGTTTGGCTTTGGCCACAGGCTGATTCCCCTCATAGTTGTACAATGGCTTCAGCAATTTCAGGCATCACATCTTGACAAATCAACATAGAGACGCTAGAAATGGGTCATCTTTTTCTTTGTGCTAGTTGGGAATAGGATTGATTGTAAATAACAGAAAATGCAAACTAACACTGGCTTAACAATAGAGGTTTATTTTACTCACATGTAGAAGACCGTAAGTAGATGGTTCCATGTTTGGTTTGTACTCCACGGTGCCAAAGATCCAGAATCCCTCTTTCTTGTTCTGCTATACATAGCCTCCATTCCCAAGTTCATCCATCATCCAAGGTGGTTGCTCCACCCCCAGCTATCTCATGTGCATTCCATGCAGCAGAATAAAGGAAAAGAGGAAGGGTAGGCAAAGGGTACTTGTCAGCTGTCTAATAAAGAAATTTCTCAGGTTGTGCACACCACACTTTTGCTTTAATCCTACTGGCTAGAACCCATCAGGCCACTTTGGGCTGCAAGGGAGGCTGAGAAATGTGTTCTTTAATCTGTATGGCCATGTACCTGGCCTAACTTTCTACTACTATGGAATAAATGGAGCATGCATAATGGGGTATCAAAAAAAGCAGTCACTGCCACATCCTTGCACCTCATTAAGGACAAGGAAACCTTTCCCAGAAGAACCAGCAGACTACTCCCTCGTGTTTTATTGTCCAGAAGAGTACTGTATGCCTATGCCTAAGTCAATTCCCACAAAGGAAAAGATGGCATAATCACTATTAACTTATACCAGTCAAGATTCACTACCTGAGCTTGGGGCTGAGGCTAGCCTCTCTTGAAGGATATAGCTTCCAGAAGGAGGGAAGATACCTGAGAAAGGTCAAAATCTTAGGAAGGATGAAGGGGAGTAGGAAAAGGGGGTTCCCAAAGTGGACTTCATAGGCAAGGAGTGTCAACTCCATACCCTCTTTGTGGTGTACAATTGTGTTCAGGTTCCTTATTTTGTGAAGTGCAAATAAAATGTTTATTTGTGACAACTCCTTACAGCCCCATCTCTCCATAACTGCCAAAATCAATAATGGATTTATTGTATATATGTGTGGGAATAGGAGAGTAGGGGAAAGAAGCAAAGCCCAATCAAACCCAGGTATGGCTAGCTGCTCCCCAATATGCATTCTCTGCTTCTTCTACCTAAGAACTCATTTGAATTAAGATATGAATACTGAAATGATGTTATTCATAAGTATTGATTAGATAAGCTTCTCAGGAAAAATAAAACTGTGCCTTACCTATGATTTATCAGGAGGAGTGCTGAACAGTATAAAACAGAACATACAAATTAGCATTTAGAATTTAGAGTGTTTTGATTAGTCATATAAGCTCTGCTTGTTATGCCTAAACATTTTTGGAGGAAGGAAATCAGCATGTAATAAAGGCTTAAAAAAATTGATAGAATAAAATGATAATGAATGAAAAGAGATGAAAGAAAAAGCAACAAAGCATTGATGTGAGAGGGAGGGAAAGAGCTCTGTGCTTTTGTTACTATTATGTTGCTATGGTAATGAAGTAAAATGGGGCTGATGTTGCTCTGTAGATTTTGTTTTGAAAGAGGGAAAAATATGTGTGAGCAGTATGCGAAATTAAGTCTTTGGTAAATCAATGAGGCAATCTAAATGCATGTAATCTAAAAATTTAATATTGTCTTTGTAAGAACTCCCACATTCAGGTGAAATGGTAAGGTCTAAAGAAGATTCTGAAGATTTATACAATAATTTTAAAGTTTCTTTTTGTGAATTAATAGTGAGTAAATACTTTTCAGTTATAAAATATATTCACTGTGGAAAACAATTTAAACAGATAAAAGAACAAAGAAGAAGATAAAGATAATTTTCCCGTCTGTTGACCTTTTGATGTCCTTTCACATATATGTTTTTTACTAACTGAGATGGTACTTTAGATTGATTCCAGTTTGACACAGTTTTAAAAACACTTCAAGGAACAAAATTTATATATTTTTTGTACAACTCCACAAAGGACTTAGAGCCATTCAATAAATGGAGATTATTATCACTAACAACCACACATAAATGTAGCATGGTCAATAATTAACTGTTGGCTTATCAGTTGAGGTTGCTATTCGGTATGACAGAGGATGCACTGCAGGTGACATGTTCAGGGACATAGTCAGAGGGATTACTGAGCCTTCTGCCAGAAGGCTTCACAGGTGGCATTTACCTGGGGGTCAGAATCTGCATCCACCTGGACGTAGTCTGGCTTTGGAGATACCAACTCCCACAACTAAATGCATTAGATATGACTGAATCAATACAAATGTATTAACTGGCAATAAGATATATAGCTCCAGGGAAGATGGTGCATTTCCATCTGTACAACCAGTATATTGTCTCCTTGTGGACAAACAACAACTACCAAAAAAAAAATCAGAAGGTTGCTAATGAACAGAATCAGATAGAGTTTAAACCTGGATGTAGCTGTGGCATTCAAATAGGTCCCTCTCTTTCCTAGATGATTCATTCAGTCTATATCCAATCTTGGTACTACATAATTAATTATATAAGTTTTTTCTTTCCAAATACACTTTCCTGATAACCTTGATTAGAATTGTGGGGTTTTTAATGTGGACATTTAAGTCACACATTCACAATCAAGGTTTATTTTTTTGGAACTTCCTCACATGGCTGATTCTATATGGATACCATTAGTTTAACTCTAAGGGTAGCTGGGTAACTGTAGTGCTTGTTCTAGTTTGCTAGCTGCCAGAATGCAACACACCAGAGATGGATTGGCCTTTAATAAAAGAGGATTTATTTTGTTGGTTCTTCAGAGGAAAGGCAACTAACTTTCCACTGAGGTTCTTTCTTACGTGGAAGGCACAGAATGGTCTCTGCTGGCCTTCTCTCCAGGCCTCTGGGTTCCAACAACTTCCCCGGGGTGACTTCTTTCTGCATCTCCAAAGGCCTGGGCTGAGCTGCAAGTGCTGAGATGAGGAAAGCCGAGCTGCTTAGGCTGTGCTACATTGCGTTCTCTCATTTAAACACCAGCCAATTAAGTTAAACGTCATTCATTGCAGCAGGCACGCCTCCTAGCTGACTGCAGATGTAATTAGCAACAGATGAGGTTCACGTACCATTGGCTTATGTCCGCAGCAACAAAACTAGGTATGCTCACCTGGCCAAGTTGACAACTGAATCTAACTAACACAATGCTCTATTCTGTATTGTTCAATGGTGTTACACTTTCTTGTTGGGTTGAACTTTTTGGTAGTGAGGAGTAACAGATTCAGTCTATTTGTTTAAAATGGTTGCAGAATAAATTTTTTGTATGTCCTGCAAAAGACACCATCAAGAAAGTGAAAAGACAATACACAGAATGGGGGAGAATATCTATAAATTCCACACTCGACAAGGGACTTATATCTAGAGTATATAAAGACAACCCAACATAAAAACATGGTCATTCTTGACCCGATCAAGAAATGGGCAAAGGATCTGAAAAGACAGTTCTCTAAAGAAAACACACAAATGGCTAACAAGCACATGAAAGGATGCC